>GL379965.1:179506-214368 GCA_000143925.2 Caenorhabditis brenneri
GACCCACCTCACTTTCTATCTGTTTCCAGAGAACTACAAACCCCTGTAACTACGTCCGGTGCCAAAAAAGTTCTCAAAACCATTCAAAAGACAAAAAATGCTTCAGAAACAAATGGAAGAACAAACAGAAAGAAGAATGTTCCCATAAGATTTATGGATTGAAAGTCGAACTGGCCAAGGAATAGAAACATTTTTTATAATTATACCGCCCATTTTAATCTGTTTTTTATTATGAATCCATTGTTCCCTTCCCTCTAAATTTAAATTCTCTATTGTTCCAAAAGTTCTTGCATAATAAAACTCATAAATCAAAGCAAAAAACATAATGTAGTACCAATTTTCATGAAACAAACAAAGCGCAAGTAGGTGACCGCTGCCCTAACGACGGCCCGCCGGTAGGCCAACGGCGGCTCAACGGTGGGTCGCAGTTGGTCCGCCGTTTGTTCTCCCTTCGCCTGCCGGCGGCCCACCGTTGGCCCGCCGTTGGGCCGTTGCGCTTTACCAGTGCTGCAATCGCAGAGGGGTGAGAGGGCAGTCAAGAAAGAGGGGTCGCCGCCGCCTGTTGAGTAGACTGCGCGGGGGTGGGAGGACTGTCCTTAACAAAATGAACTGTTTTGAAAAAGTGCATGCGCCTTTAAGATAACTTGTCGTGGAGACAGAATAGATTAGCCTCGTCTGCTTATTTGTGTTCGAAAATCATGAGGTGTCTTGCAAAAAAATGGGTGTTTTTTGAGCACGGGCGGCTTATTTTTCGGAGTTTTCGAATATTCAGATTATTAAATTGTAGATCAAAAAATTCTCTATCGATTGGTACAAACTTCATATGGGGGTTCATCAATAAAATCCCTCGAAATTGATAAATCTGAAGTTTTGCCCTAGATTTTCAGTTTTTTCGATTATTCACCTACTTTTTCTGAAACAACCCTACCTGATTTTTATACCAATCGATAGAGAATTTTTTGACCTACCATCCCATTCAAAAAAAAACGCTCACCATTTTCATGGTTATACCTCGACAGGGACCTTGTCCTGGGCCGTTCTACTGTCATCTCCGCCGGACGAATCTTTTTCCGTCTTCCCGATTTCGAACGGCCTCGTTTTTGATTATTCTGAAGTTTAATTAGTTTCATAGTAGTTTAAAGGAGCATTATCTTGTTAAAATCATTAAATTAATGTTTATTGACCAATTTGGTTTGGTGGACTAACTTTCCCGAAATTTGGTTTTCTAGGCCACCGTCCTAAATTTGTCAGGATTCTGTCTCAAATGATTTCCCGATCTTTTTCCAATTTTCAGAACTTAACAATATTGATTTTGAGCCGATTTAGGCTGAATTTTGTGAAATTGCTCAGAATAAAATTTTTCAATATTTCGGCTATAACTCGGCTCAAAATGGAGATTTCGGGCTGATTTTTGAGCCGATTTGTAGGGTATTCAAAGCCTTACCTCCATATTTTTCAACTTTTCTTGCTCCTGCTCCAAAATCTTATGCATCGATTCCACACAATTTTTGACGTGTATCACCAGCGAATGTTTAGAATACAACCGCTGACAGTGCGGACATTCTAGGAATGTTGGCATTTTTTTCTCTTTTTTAAGGGAAAAAAATGCTCCGAAAAGTAGAAAAATGGAGCCGAAAAAAGAGAAAACGCGAGGAGAGTATCTAATTTTTCATGAATTTTTTAGTGGTGAAGGGCAGTCCCACCAAAAAAAAGAGAGAGAATAGAATAGAAGATGTGTTCCCTTCGCAGGATATGTGTGTGAATAAAAAATCGAGAGAGTGCACAAAATTGAGAGAGCACAGAGAAATTAAGAGCTCACGCCTAGTTACCAGGGAAATAGCACTGGGAATGGAGAGGATTAGAGAAAACGAGAAATGGGTGATAAGGAAAAGGGATTAAGAATAGCCAACAGCATAATACGTGAAAAAAAGTGTGGTTTGTTGCTCATAGGTGCCAGGGTGTATCTGGTCAGATGCTCTGGGACTATAATTAGTAGAATGAATTGGGCTCAATGAGCTCATTGAGCTTTTGATTTTCTAGGAATCTGGTGTTTTTGATGACCGAAAATAGCTAGACATTCATTCCATGACGAGCTGCAAACTTCAAAAAATTGAGTAACACTAAATTTTGTGGAATTGCTCAGAATAAAATTTTCCAGTATTTCGACTATAACTCGGCTCAAAATGGAGATTTTAGCCTGATTTTATGGCTAATTTGTAGAAATATTGAAAACGCAGAAGGTGAAATGAAATCCAATTAGAATTTCTTGATGGCCTAACTTTGCCAAAATTTGGTTCTCTAGGCCACCATGCCGATTTTTGGTGGATTCTGTTTTAAATGTTTTCTCGATCAATTTCCACGTTTCACAATTCAAAAATAATGATTTTGAGCCGAGTTATGTTGAATTTTGTGAAATTGCTCAGAATAAAATTTTCCCGTATTTCGACTATAACTCGACTAAAAATGAAGATTTTAGCCTGGTTTTTTGGGCAATCAGGAAAATCGAAAATTCAAGTAGGCTTAGTATAAAATAGTCAAACTAAAAAAACATCCCGTACTAATAAATTACCCCAAGCCTGACTGACCAGAACTAGCCACTGAAAAAAAAAATTAAAATCACCTGTCAGTCTCTCATGTCGTCGCCTGAAAAACACAAAGCTCCTCCCCCTTTTTTCTTCCTTTTCCTACCCAAATGAGTAATTCTAGGAAATGAATTATCAGTAGTGGAAGAGTGGTGGAGGTAAGGTATGATTAACTTGGAGCAAAAAAAAATCAGTAGGACCAAAGAACCCAAAGATGAAAGACAAAAACAGCATGTGCAACCTATTGTTGTGTTATTTTGAGTTTCAATGTTTGATTTTCCAAAAATTTTCTCATTTTCCTGTTTTTCTTTTGCATGCTCAAAAATAATGGGAAAAAATAAGATCTCACCACAAAATACAAAGCCTACCGTAACTCGGCCAGCTTTTCCGATCCGTAAGGTTTGAAAATTTTTAGAATCCGCGTGATGAGAAGGTTCAGGAAAGCATGATTGCGACGGGCTGGGCCGGGACCTTCCCATCAATTTCCAACGCCCGGCCCGGCCTGGCCCGGAAGGCTCACGAGATTACCGAATCGAAAAAATACTCCAAAAAAAGTTCAAAACTTTTTGAACCGGGCCTCCGGGGCCGGGCCCACAAACCTGATGAAGTATAAAGTGATCAAGAAAAACCTCAATATCCTGAAGTCAATTTGGACTGCTCACAACCTCATCCTCTTTTACACAATATATTTGAAAAAGGAAAAATCCACCTTACGCTCCGAAATTTCGAAAAAAATGTAGTTTGAGACTGACTTCAGCTACAACATTCACAGACACTTTTCGACCTCATGGTGTCAGCTGTGGTAATGAAAAAAAGTGTCTTATTTGATCTCTCTCTCTCTCTCTCTCTCTCTCTCTCTCTCTCTCTTCCTATTTTTCCTGTTCTGTTTTCATAACTTCTTAACTTAACACTATATATTGTCTGTTGCCCTTTTTCTTGTCTCCTACTATCAGAGGCAGAAAGAGAGAAAAAATGAGAGAGAGAGAGAGAGAGAGAGAGAGAACTGGAAATCGTTTTTAATTGGTAAAATCGGAAATTAAATGTGATAAGAAATTGCATCAGCGAGCGTATTTTCTGGCATATTTCCCCGATAGTATGTACTTTTTTATTACCCATTTTCCCGCAAATTTCACTATTTTCGCTTCTAAATTAACCTAACCAGGCCTGATTTTCAGAATTAGTATGATTCCCAAAAAGATTTGCATTATTGGAGCTGGCGCTGCCGGTCTGATCACTGCCAAGCATGCGATTACGCAGGGACATAAGGTAAGCCGAAATCCGGATTATCTCAAAAACTGGAATTCCTACTGAAAAGTTGTCAACTGCAAATTTGATTTACATTAAATTTTACACATGTTTGTCTCTTGAACCATTTTTCTAGCTAATCTAGTTTTTGAGATACACGGCTTCAAAGTTGGGGTGCCCTTTTCGGCGGCGAGAGAAAGAGAGAGGGTAAGAAGAGAGGATGGCAGACACTCTCTTTCTCTGCGTCTCTAGCTGAATTTTTTCTATTCTTATTTCAGCAAAAATCAATTTCCAGGTAACAATATTCGAGCAAACCGATGGTGTCGGAGGAACATGGGTATACTCCGAGGAGACGGGGTGTCACTCTAGTATGTATAAAATTATGAAGTGAGTTTTGGTTTTATTTCGATTTTCCAGGTTTTCTATGGTTTTCTGGTTATTTTCCAGTTTTCGGAACTCAAAAATAATGAGTTTGAGCCAAATTGCTGAGAATAAAAAATTCCAGTATTTTTACTATAACTCGGCTCAAAATGAAGATTTTAAGCTGGATTTTAGACCAATATATAGGGAATTTGAAGGTGCATCTGGACCACAAAAATTTGAAAATTCCGTGAACAAAAATTTTTTTCCAGAACGAACCTTCCCAAAGAAGCGATGCTCTTTCAAGATGAGCCATTTCGAGACGACCTACCCTCCTTTATGAGTCATGAGGACGTCCTGGAGTATCTAGAAGAATTCTCGAAGTTTTTCCTAATCCAATTCAACATTACCGTAACCCAAGTTACTCGCGAAAAAGATCAGTGGAAGGTTGTCTGCAAGTCAGAAGCCGCCGAATTTTCCGACCTTTTTGATGTAGTTTTCGTGTGTAATGGACACTTTTTCGAGCCCCTAAACCCTTATGAAAACTGCGGATTTCAAGGAGAACTCATCCATAGTCATGATTATCGAAGAGCTGAGCATTATGAAGGGAAGAACGTGGTTATTGTGGGAGCAGGACCATCAGGGATAGATATCACGTTGCAGGTGGCGCAGACAGCGAAGAAAGTGAGTAGGGTGCATTAGGAAAAAAAGAAAAAAGATTTGACCCCGGTGGGGATCGAACCCGGGATGAAAATTTTGAAAACGAGAGCGCTAGCCACTAGGCCACACCAAATACCTGCCGCCAAGAGAGGAAAGGCGCCACTGACACCACTGGCCTAGTGGCTATCGACTCCGCTTTTGAACTTTTCATACCCGGGTTCGACTCCACCCGGGGCCAAACTTTTTTTCTTTTTTTTACAACTCGTTTCCAGGTGACCCTAATCAGCAAAAAAGCCACCTACCCTGTCCTGCCCGCTTCGGTCCGTCAAGTGGCCACCCATGTCAAAATTGTGTACCCCAAAGGTGTAATAACTGATGATAACGAGCATATTGAGGCGGATGTGATTATTGTGTGTACCGGATATGTTTTTAAGGTAGATTTGTTGATTTTTAGAAAAAATCTGAGTTTTTTGTAGTTTCCCTTCCTGGACTCCTCCCTGGTCCAACTGAAATATGAAGGTCTTATGGTTTCTCCGTTATATGAGCATTTATGCCATGTGGATTATCCGACAAGCTTGTTTTTCATTGGTAAGGATTAGGAGTGGGGTCAAGGGGTATGAATTTTATATGACTAGATGCGCCTTGAAATTTCTTATCGTTTGGTACAAAATTCGACGCGAAATTTTCATTTTGAACCGAGTTATAGTCGAAATACTGAAAAATTTTATTCTGAGCAATTTCACAAATGTTCGCATAACTCGGCTCAAAATCAATATTTTTGAGTTCTGAAAAGTGGAAAATGATCAGGAAATCATTTGAAACAGAATCCATCAAAAATTGAAATGATGGCCTAGAAAACTGAATTTTGAGAAAGTTAGGCCACCAAATGATTTTCATACGGGAAACGAATTTTATATGGCTAGATGCGCCTCAAAATTCCCTACAATTTGGTCCAGAAACCAAGCGAAAATCTTGAATTTAAGCCGAGTTATAGTCAAAATACTGAAAATTTTTATTCTGAGCAATTTCACAAAATTTCGCATAACTCGGTTCTGGATCGACTTTTTTGAAATCTGAAAAGTGGAAAATCATCGGGAAATCATTTGGAACAGATTGCACTTAGATTTGGAATGATGGCCTAGAAAACCAAATTTTGAGAAAGTTAGGCCACCAAACGATTTTTATGCTAGGTTCTGAATTTTCCATCAAACTTAACTAATTTTCCAGGACTCCCTCTCGGCACCATCACATTCCCTCTATTTGAAGTGCAGGCCAAATACTGTCTCTCCTTACTCTCCGGACGTGGAAAACTTCCTTCCCAGGAAACTATAAAAAATTTCGAAGACACCCGACTCCAAACCCTATCCAACCCTGCTGCATTCCATATAATAATAGAAGAACAATGGGAATATATGAAGAATTTGTCGAAAATGGGAAATTTCGAGGAATGGGGATATATGGAGACGATTCGAAAGCTGTATTCTTATATAATGACGGAGAGGAAGAAAAATGTGATCGGTTATAAAATGGTCAATTTTGAGTTGTTACCGGAGAGCAATGATTTTAGGGTGGTGGATATTTGAATTTTATATATTTTTTTTGTGTTTTAGAATAAATGTGTTATTACTTTTCAAAATCAATCCAAAAACTTCATTTCCAGCCATTTTCAGCCGAGTTATAGTCAAAATAATGACAAATTTTATTCTGAGCAATTCCACAGATGCCTAGATTTGCCTTCGAATTTCCTACATTTTCGTCCAAATGCCGAGCTGAAATCTTCATTTTTAGCCGAGTAATAGTCGAAATACTGAAAATTTTTATTCTGAGCAATTCCACGAAATTCAACATAACTCGGCTAAAACTCATTATTTTTGAATTCTGAAATGTGTAAAATCATCGTGAAATCATTGATGGCCTAGCAAACCAAACTTCAGCATTCTGGAGATTTTTTATTCTGAGCAATTTATATAGTTATAGAAGTTTTTCAGACCTTGAACAGTGAGTGTATTGTTTTACGCCAGGCTCTCGTAGTTTGTAATCTTTGTAGTTTGTAGTCTTTGTAGTTCGTAGTCTTTGTAGTCTTTGTAGTTTGTAGTCTTAGAAATATCGAAATTTTCATTCGACCTAATCCTTCCAGTTGCAAGCCAGCGCTGCCGAAGCGCCGGAGGCGCGCAATATTTTTTTTCATTTTTGCCCGAATTAAGATCCCTGCCCTTCTATTTTTCTCTGCCAGAACACCAAAACCTATCCCTTCCTCCAGAATTCTTGCCAAATCTCAGATCCATCTGATAAATCAGATCCCTTCACACCTCAAGACCCCTTAAGGATCACATGAAGAGCGCAGGGAGGGGGAGCAGATCCGCCAAAGTGTTAAACGAATAGGAGACGAAGATTTCAAAGGGAGATTTTCAATGAAAACATTCGATGGGGGGGGGGGGGGGGATGCGCAAGATGCATCGTTACAATATATCTTGAAGGTCATACCTCCCACTTATTCCCGGAGACGACGACGATCTTCGAGAATTTGCCTAAACACCTTTTTGTTTACCCCAGGGGGAAGAGCATGGGGGCGCGAAAGGTCTCTCTCTCTTTCTCTCTCTCCCCCTCTCTCTCTCTCTCTCTCTCCCTCTCCCTCTCCCTCTCTCTCTCTCTCTCCCCCTCTCTCTCTCTCTCTCTCTCTCTCTCTCTCTCTCTCTCTCTCTCTCTCGCTCTCTCTCTCTCTCTCTCTCTCTCTCTTTCTCTCTTCCTTTCCTGGATTATCCTTTCTCTCTTTATTGGCTCTATAAGCAACATCCTTTGAACTTCGGGAAGCGAGAAAAAGAGAGAGAGAGAGAGAGAGAGAGAGAGAGAGAAAGAAAGAGGTTGGCTATTGTCATGTCATCAAGCGATTACAGTCCATTTGAACTTCTCGAAAAGGGGCGGAGCTTCGGGGATTTACCCCGAGGCTTTCGCAACGATACGTGACATCATATAATCCTAGGATCCCGTGATCTTCACGGGATCCTAGGATCTTCCGAAAAGCTTTCAGAAGATTCTCCGGGAAGTTTAGCCTTCTAGAGGGCCAGGGAAGCTAGGGCCAGGCTAGGCCGGTCTAGGGCAAGGCTAGGCCAGGCTAGGCAAGGCTAGGCCAGGCTAGGGCCAGGCTAGGCCGGTCTAGGGCAAGGCTAGGCCAGGCTAGGCAAGGCTAGGCCAGGCTAGGGCCAGGCTAGGCCGGTCTAGGGCAAGGCTAGGCCAGGCTAGGCAAGGCTAGGCCAGGCTAGGGCCAGGCTAGGCCGGTCTAGGGCAAGGCTAGGCCAGGCTAGGCAAGGCTAGGCCAGGCTAGGGCCAGGCTAGGCCGGTCTAGGGCAAGGCTAGGCCAGGCTAGGCAAGGCTAGGGCAAGCCTAGACCAAGCTAGGGCAAGCTAGGGCAAGACTAGGCCAAGCTAAGCCAAGCTAGACCAGGCCAAGCCTACCTGGCCTCCCACCCTCGATCTAGGCCTGACTAGAGGTGCCCTGGCATGATGCAGGTGTTCTTTCTCTTTTTTCTTTCTCTCTCTCTCTCTCTCTCTCTCTCTCTCTTTCTCGGCTACCGTAATCCTTTTGAAATCTATCTTCCAAAAAGGAAGAAATTAGGAAGACCATCTGCGTGTCAAAATGAGAATGAATGGGTTTCTTATAAGGTGCCATTTTGAAATTGGAGTTGTTTTCCTTTCCTTTTCCGCCTCCTGGCATGGATCAAAGGAGACACAAGATGGGAAGACGCGGCGAGATTGTTGTTTGAATTGCGGAGACCAGGAGGAGGATTTCCGGAGAAATAACGACATTCGGATATCCGGTATTTGGAAAGACTGGGGGAGGAGATTTTCAGGTACAGAATTCGGAAATCAGGGGCTCACTGGGAATCTGAAATTTTCAGAAAATTTTTTTCTGAAAAATTTTTTTTCTGGAGTTTCAGATCCATCTGGACATACGGGAGACGAAATTTCTGCAAAAACTAAAATCTGAAAATAGGAAAATGTTGGAACCAAGAAAAAATTTCAGGTTTGGAGGCAGTCAAGCTGGAAAGTCTGAAATCGACTGAAATCCTGAAATTTTTCTGAAAACAAATGAATTTCCGAAAAATCTGGATTCTGAAAATATGAAAAAAAAAGCAATTTCAGATTTGAGGGCCGTCAAGTTGAAAAATCTGAAATCTTTTGGGATTCTGAAAATTTTCTGAAAAAATGAATTTCTGAAAATTTTTGAAATTCTGAAATTTTTCTGAAAAAATGATAAACTTCCAAAAAAAGCCAAAAAACGAAAAGTTACTCACAGCTGATCGTGAAAAAATTTATCTGAAACTTGGAAAAAATTGAGCCAAATTCATTTTTTTTTCTGGAAAAAAAAACTAAAAAATACTGTCAATTTTTAGAGTATTAGAAACTTTTTTTGTTGTTGGTAGATCAAAAAATTCTCTATCGATTGGTATAAATGTTATCTAGGATTGTTTCAGAAAAGTTGGCTCAAAAAGTGCAAAAAAAAAACAAAAAATTTCAACACAAAACTTCCAGTTTTTCGGATTTTAGAGCTACAATCGATAGAAAATTTTTTGATCTACCACTTCATTTTCAAAAATTTTGAAAATTCCAAAAGAAGTCCTATTCGGGATCAAAAGCGATCTAGAACTTTCTTCAAAAAAAATTTTTTTGCAGAGGATTACTGTAGTTACGTCAAACGCACTTTTAGCAAGTACGCCCTACCGTAATCTTTTGTTTTTGCAGCGGCAGCGCGGCGACAACGAAAAAAAAGAGAAATGATTAGTGATCCCGAATAACCACCCCACCCTAAAGTTATTCCAAGGTGAGAGAGAGAGAGAGAGAGAGAGAGAGAGAGAGAGAGAGAGAGAGAGAGAGATACAATAATATCCCCACCCCGATGATCTTCAATAGAGAATCGAGAGAAAAAGAGACCCCTGTAAACCTTCCTGACCGTTGGGGGGTGGCCATAGGGTCACTTGCCTGTGTGTGTTCGGACGATGCGAGGTAGGTCATCTCTTCTCTCTTCTCGACCGAGACATTGAGAGAGAATGAAGAAGAAGAAGGGCATGGCCCCTATCGGGACCCGCTAACCCGGTCACCCCGTTTTCGGATGTCATTTTTGTAGTGGTAGTAGTAGTGGATGTGTATAGAGACATCACTTCAGATCCTTCCTCTTTCCTAGGATGATTTTTCCTAGGATGTCTGAGAATAGGTGGTCTGGATTCGGCTGAGCTAGGCTGGGCTGGCTTAGGCTGGCTTAGGCTAGGCTTAGGCTAGGCTAGGCTTGGCCAGGCTAGGCTATTCTACGCTGAAGCTAGGCTGATCTAGGCTAAGCTAAGCTAGACTAGGCCAGGCTCGACTAGGCTAGACTATTCTAGGCTGTGCGATGCTAGCCTAGTCTAGCTAGTTAGGCCAGGTCAGGTTGGCCTTACTCTGGACTAGGACCGTGCGAAAAAATTTCGGAAAATTTTTTTTTTCGGTTTTTTCGCTGAAAAAAACAGAGGAAAAACCGAAAAAAAAATTTCGGAAAAAACTGTTTTCCCGTTGTATATTTTCATGTTTTACCACCTTTTTATCCATTTTTCCTGGAAAAAAAATTGGAAAAATTCGAAAAAAATTCCGAAAAATCATTTTTCGATATTTTTCGCCCTGAAAAATTCGAAAAATCATTTTTCTCGATTTTTTTCAGAATTTTTGTCCCACAGCCCTGTTCTAGACTAGACGCTAGCTAACCTAACCTAAGCTAACCTAAGCTAGCCTAATTTAGGCTAGACTAGGCTCAGCTGGACTAGTCTAGCTAGCTTAGCACCGCCATGAGCGAGTCTTAGCTAGGCTACACTTCTAGGCTGACCGACTAAGGCTGACCAGTGTCAGCCCAACCTAGCCGAGCCTAAACCACCCTACCCAGGTTCAGCCTATCCTCTAAACTAAAAAAAACATAGCGTTGCAAAAAAACTTGAGCCAGAGTTGTACTATTTGACTATGCCATCTTAATGAAATGTGGTTTTGCATGTTCTAACATTGTCCCTCCTTCTTTTTCAGGTCCGTTTTTCTAACCTCACAGACATGAGCCCCTTACTAACACTCCCAACTTGGATCCTTCAGATTCTTGAATTTGAGGATCCGACCTTTGCCCCTGAAGTCCTATGTGTCATAGTTCAGCTAACGATATCTCATCCAGAGACTGTTTTTCTTCCCGAAACGTCGTCGCCGCATGACTGGGCTTTTCCGGGAGATCGGAAGAGGGCTTACGAAATCTATTATTCTTTTCGGGAAGAATCACGTCATGAGGATCAGCTGACCATTCTGGATGGTGATCCTAGACCAGATACCCATGGATTGTTCCTAGCTGCATTGTTCCTAACTTGTGGTTAGTTTTCTTAGTGACGTGTGGTCTGGTACCGACAGCCTGAGACCCCATGGGGCCGTAAGGTCCTGTCCCCCGGACCACCGGCTTCCTTAGGGATCCTGTTGCCGTATCTCCAGATTTCTGACTCTTCTAGTCATGGTATTCCGCACCTAGGTCAATACCATGGTACCCCTGGGCCGTAATATCCATGATCATATCTCTATACCCTGCAATCACCATGAAGATCTTTGGCACCACAGGTCTATGACCTGTGGACCACGATCCAAGATGCCCTATGGCCTTATGGCACTGATCCTAGGATCCTGGTACCCTAGACTATGGTTCCCGCCCCTTTATTAGTCCCATGGTACCTTAGGACCCTCTATGACCCGTCCCTTTCCCTCAGGACCAGATGGTACCCCCAGGACCCTTCGCGCCCGCCCCTATGAACCCCCACCGTCTAGTTTATCACAACAATTTATTTTGTATTTTTTCCCCCACACTGTTTTATTTTTACCACCACTACCACCTTGCTATCCTTATCTCCCCTTCTTCCCTCTCAATTTTTTTCTCGTGTTTCTATATTTTTCACGGTCATTTTCATTTACCACCCTAACCGCAAGAAAAAGAACTTTTACTCTCTCTCTCTCTGTGTCTTCTCCACAGTTAGTCCCTGGTACCGTACTACTTGAGAGGAGAAGGAAGGAATGATGAAGAAGAAATGCCCTTTTGTGTGAAATTCGGAGAGAGATGAACTGTAAGGGGGTGGGGGAGGAAATTTGAAAAAAGATGGGGAAGAAGAACACACACTCGACTTTTAGACAGAGACTTGTGTGCCTTTAAGGTCGCCGCAATTTTTTTTGCAGATTTTCGGTTTTTTGGGGCTTTTTTCCAAATTTTTTGTAATTTTTCGGGATATTGTGTCCGCAATCTGACGTGATGGTGTTTGTAGTACGGTGTTTGCAGACTCGGCGTCGCATCTGACGACGAAACTGATTTTTTGAGCAGATTTTCGGAATTTTTTTTCTAACATACGCTTGAATTTTTAAAAAATTTTTCTAGCTCAAAAAAATTATTGAAAACTCGAATTTTCGTAATTTTTTAGCCAAAATTGGCTTGAAAACGCCAAAAATCGCATGGAATTTTTTAGTGAGGTCTCAAAGCGATAGAAGATATTACTGTAGTTTTTTTTTCGAAAAAATGTTTTGCAAGAAAAAACTACATTTATTAGCCAAAATTGGCTTGAGAAAAGACAAAAGACGCATGAAATTTATTTTGGTGAGGTCTCAACGCGATTGAAGATGTTACTGTAGTTTTTTCCCAAAAAAAGTATATTTCGCAAGAAAAATATTACAGTAACCGCTTCTCCGTGACGAGCCCAAACCCGTTGCACTTTCAATGGTAATTCGAGTTACCTTAAAGGCGCATCGGATTTTTTTTCTTTTTTGGGAAGTTCCCACCACGACTGAAATTTTCAAAAAACACATTTTTTTGCCGCTTCGCAAGTTGCTGCGCCTTTAAGGTAAATTTGAGCAGTAAACCATTCTTCGTGGCAAGACCCAAACCCCATCCCTGCGCCTTTAAAGTTCCTTGTTCGGCCATGAAAACTCGGAACTTCCAGCAAAACACTCCCGATTTATAGCAGGGATGTGCGAAAAAAAAATTTTTTTAGTCCGAAAAAATGAAATTTTTCGCACAGCCCTAATTCCTAGGAGAAATCATACGGATTTCCAAAAAAAATCCCCCCCCTCCCCCCTCTCTTCCAATTTTTTTGGGGGATTCCCTGCAAAATCTCTCCCCCCTATCGGATCGATAAAACCTACCACCAGCAGAGTAACAAATCTTCGATCCTTATCATTCCATTCTTTCTGTATATTCTTCTTCTTCTTCCCGAAAACATTTTTCTCTTCCCTCCCCCCTCCACATCCATCCCTCTTCCTTATCCCTTCATGTTCCCGCAACTCCCCTCCATCCCGCGCATCTCTGTATTACTGTATTACTGCCAGCCGTGTGTTCTCTCTAGGATCCCCCTCTCTCCAGAATGGATTTGTGGATCCTAATCCATCAGAATTCAGAATTCTTTTTCTTCCCGTTTTCACCTTTGACTCCTTTACGATCCCCCTTATTCGGAAGCGAGGATAGTTATAATAATAAGAAGTGGAGGTATTAATGGAAGGGATGAGTCTTATTATTCTCAATTAAGTTTAGTTTTCACCGGGGGTGCCCTCTCTCTCTCTCTCTCCTGTCTTGTCCATCCATTTTTGACCTTGAATCGAACACTTATTTTTGGGGGGATTTTATGACTCCACTCTTTTTTTTTTGCTACTGAATTTACAAGAACTTTTGAAATTTTTTTGCGCTCTATTGACAATTAGAATATCGCAAGTGCGCTTTATTGAAACTTAGACTGTTGCAAATCTGCTCTATCTAGAATTTTTTATTTATAATTTTAAGCAAATTTGCTCCATTGATAAATTTAGCTTTCCAAATGTGCTCTATAGAAAGATTTGAATTTTTATTTGGATTGATGTTGCAAGTAGCGCTCTAATAAGCAAGTTTTTGAATTTTTCAGTTTTTGAATATCTCCGGTTCATCGTAAAACTTTAAGATTTTTTGCTTTCCGCTCGACTTTTTGAATTTTTGAGAAAAAATTTTTTTTGAGCATTCGCGCTTTATCGAACTTGGCGAAATCTGATTTTTCGCTAATTTTCAGCTTTTCGCCATTTTTTCTTAGGAAAAATTACTAAACTTTCGTTTCGAGACCAATTTTCTCGATTTTTTTTGTTGCAAAAACAGCTCGAAAATTCGTTTTTCCAATTGTTTCAATACTGAAAATTTTCTTGACGAGACCCTTTTTGCTGGAAATTTTACTGAAAAATGTTGGATTTTTCGGGACTTTTTCGAAAAAAAGTATTTTTTTTCTGATAAAACCTTTCCGTTTCTCAGCTTTTCGGCTTCACAACGTTTTGATTTCCAATTCCCAGCTTTTTTTTTCAAATTTCCCGCCAACCCACTCTGCTCAAAAATCTCGAAATCCCGGTTAGAGCGCCCTTTCTTTGACCACCCATCCCCGCTAATTCGTCCTGATGAACTTTATCATCAGCAGAAATAAGTGACTAATCTCTTCTGCATGGGGGGCAAACAAAAATCATCATCATCGTGCCACTACTACCCTCCAGTAAAAAAAGGAGTGACCACAAAACCGGTCTTTACCATTAGAGACACACATGTCGGTACCAGGTGCCCCCTCCCCAGTGTTCTCGCTTCAATGGTCTTCAATGCAACATTTCTCAATGGTCACTCTCTTTCTCTCCGGGGTTTTCGAGAGTTTAACCAAATATCCGATGAGGAGGGGGTTGAATTTGAATTCAGGGGAAATTCGGAATTCGATTGGGCGCGGTACAGGATGGTTTGGGGGAATCGGAAAAGCAGAAAAAACAGAAATCGAAAAATTGAAGTGGTAGCTATAGGAAAGCTTTGGTAGCTAGGAAAAAGGTGTCGTTGCGGCGCTTTTTTTTTGGAAAATTGAAACTTTTTTGCAAAAATCGGAGCAAAATAAACTTTTAGGGCCCGAAAAATTGCATTTCGCATCGAATTTTTTGCGACAATCGGAAACTTTTAGACGAAAAATCTAAAATTCTCTCAAATTTCTGCCGGAGTCTGAAAATTTTTTTGGTGTCCAGATTAGAAATTCAGGCTAAAATTTCTGTAAAATTGCCAAAAAAAAAAAATTTAGCGAAAAATGCTGAAATTTCCGTTGTCGGAAAATTTTTTTTAGAATTTTCAGTTTACCTAAAACTTACCGTTCAGTTAACTTTTTCTCGAATTGAAATTTCGGAAAAATACCTAAATCTGGCCTAAAAATGCACAAAAAATGATTGAAAATTTGATTTTTGCAGAAATTCAGAAAATTTTTTTGCAATTTTTAATTTTATTTTCTGGAAACCGGAAAAAAACTGCTTCACTTTCAGCAAATTTTATTGATTTTCGCTTTTTGACTTCAAACAAAAATTTCTGAAAAAATTTTTTTTCCTAAAAAAAATTATTTTCATTTTCCGCAAAAAATTTTTTTTTTCAATTTTTTATTCGAAAAAAACTGTTTTTCTAAATGTTTTTGAGTATTTTTCGTAAACTTAGCCACTTTTCTCAAATTTCACTATTAAAATCTACAAATTTCAAAAATTTATCGCGAAAATATCGAAAATCAGTAAAATTTCTGCGAATTTATAGAAAAACCGTGATTTTTGCTCTTCAAATATTCCTAAAAACATTAAAAACTATACGATTTACTCGAGTTATCATTGAAAAATCCCAAACCCCTGATCAACAAAACAAAAAAAGTTGAACGGCCACCGTCCCCTTGCTCCCATTAAAACTGGAGCAGGCCCCTCGATGACCCGGGCACCCAATACCGTTGGAGGGCAATCCAACTCGACAAAAGCTCTCGCCAAGGGTCACCGGCCTCAGTTTGACACTTCTCTGTCTGAAAATGTCGCCAGCGTTTCTCTAGTGAGTTGTCTTCAATTTTTGCAACGTGGCGCGCTCAAAAGCCACGTGGCATGGGCCGCTGCTGACGTGGGGAGCGCGCGCGCCTAGTGCTCCAGGGCCCTGGGTGACCGTGCCGTGTTTCTATTCTGATTTTCTAATGGGTAACTGGGTTTTTATGAAAAAAATCATGTTTTTTTGCCAATTTTTCTGAATTTTCCCCGCGAAAAGTGCAGTTGACAAGGGTTTTATCCGCCGCGCTCCTCCCATTACTCGGAACATGCTAGCGGTTTGCAAAGGGCGTTTTTGCCTAGATCATCATCAATGATTATTAGATTCTAGGTGTTCTCTGCGATATTTCATTTTTTCACTTTTCCTTCCATGCCACCGATCATTCATCCATCGCCTCTCTCTCTCCGCAATTCAGACGTCCGACGGTACCATCACGTACTTGTTGTTGGATGCGTCTATGTCTCCTATTGTCTCGCCGCGTCGTTTTTGCGTTTCGCATGATCAGCGGAAAGTACAATTTACGAAATTGCAACCATCAGCGCCTCCTCCTCGATGACGACGTCGTGGTGGCGGCGACGTCGTCTATCCCCCCTGTCACCTCCTGGCGGGAGGCATACCGTACCGTTCGCCGGACGGCGAGCGCGCAATACACCGTGCACAGGTACCGAGGTCACTTCTTCTCGAGAAGATGAAGATGAAGAATAAGAAGGAAGACGTACACAATTCTTACTACTTCTACGTCTTCTTCTTCTCATCCTTCTCTCTTCTCCCCCCCCCCCCCCCCCTTCTTCCCCAATACCTTTCAAAACACTGTAATTGTTATGGTGTTTTGGAAAAGGATCGGCGGGAGGAGAAGGAGGAAGAGGATCGACTGAGGGGGATAAAGTTGAGGAAAGGATAGTTTTCGAGAGGGACATACAGGAAGGAACAGATTGTAATTATTTAGATAAAGTGTGTGTTGGCATATGCAGAGAGTTGGGTGTCAAGATTTTTATCTTTCTGAAAATTAATGACTCCGTTTGCTGCGTTCTTCTGGGACTACAGATTTCGAGGGATTGAATTTGATATTGCAGCAAACTTGCGAACAATAGGTTACCGATTGCAAAGAATTTCCTGTCTGGCAGGTCCCTTCTGTCGTGTAACCTTGTAAATTCTCGCTCCTTCTCTCTTACGGCACGCGAAAGCTGTTGTTATGCGCCAAAAAACCAATCAACTACCCAAAAATTTGTTCAGCGAAATTTCACGATTTTTTATATATTTTTTGCTCAAAACGTGTCGGCAGCTTAGAAGTTTGTTCAAAAGTACACATTTTCTCCGAAAAAATCTTTAAATTTCCAGATTTTTCAACTTACTCTGGGAACATAGATTTTCAGTAATTTTTCAGTGATTTTTCAGCGATTTTCGCGAATTTCTTAACAAAAAAGGCTTCATTTAACAAAATTCAACAATTTTTCGAAGAAAATCCCATCAAAATCCCCTTTTCCGATCGAAAACACTCGAAAAAAAAGGTTTTCACCTCAAAAGTTCATTTCCAAAATGCCACCTAGTTACTCTGCGGTGTTTGCGTACTTTGGCTCGAATTCAGGTCGCGTACCGTAACCCGTGGCACTTTTTAAAATTTGTTTTTGCAATTTTTAGAATTTTCCACGGAAAAGTTTTGAAAAATTGTTTTTTCTCTCGCAATAAAAATAGATCGTTTCACAAATTCACGTCGAAAACTGCCACGTTTCTCAGAAAGTGTGGGAAAAAATCTAGATGTGAATTTATTTTGAATTCGAAACGCCACGCGATAAATAGGTTAGTTGTCATTTTCGCTGAAAAATAGAGCGAAATCGGTGAAAAATCATGGAAATGGGGGTGTTTTGATTGAGAAAATGCTGCTTGGACGGGATTTTGCCCTGTGGAGCGGAGTTCTCACGGATTTTAAAAGAATTTACGTCAAAAACTGCTTATTAGAGCTCTTAAAGCGAAAAATCGACAGGAAACCCCATAACTTAGCGGCTGTTCGCAGATTTTCAAAGATTTTTCGTTAAAATCAGATAAAACCTGCTTATCTAACTGAATTTTTCTTCGTAAATCCTGCGCAACACTCCTCTACCTATACTCGTTATACTCGTAACTCTCTACTGAATTCCCCACCCCATCCTTAAATCTTCAGCTGGTCTCGTGTGCTTCAACAACAAGCTCTCAGTTATCAAATGCAAGCTGTTGAGCACAAGTTGGTGGATCCAACACTTCCACCATCATCCCATCTTCATCCGCCGTCTCCGACGTCGCTTCACTATCAACAGCCGCACACCCCGATCGCCGGCGACAACAACAACCAGCCGACGTCGTCGTCCTCTCCCGATGGCAAGAGCAAGGAGAACGAGGGAGCCGGACCATCGTCGGAGCCGCCGATGATAATGCGCGCACCGCAAACCATCAAGTCCGAAGTCGATTTTCGTTATTCGCCTGAGCTGAAACCGGTAGTCAATCACCATCATCAGATGATGACTGGCAGCGGTGACCTGTCGACGCATGCGTTCGCGAAACTACTCAATTGTGTAACTGACCAACCGCACCAGATGAACATGTCCATGATGGTTCCGTCGAACATTCAGTACCATCATCTCGAGTCGAAACCAATTTTGGGTACGAATCATCGAGGTTTTTACTTGTTTTTTCTCTTGATTATTTGGGTTTTTCGTTTGGTTATGGTGTAGCTAACTAGTACAACTTTGGCTCTAGGTTTTCTTAGGTGCACTTACATCGGAACTCATAGAGAAAGGACAGAATAAGCATGAATCGATGAGAAAATTTCAGCTCCGCGTCATTTCGAAACCGTTGAAAATTAGGCTTGAAATTTTCAAAATTTTTGACTCGAGTTTTATCAATTTTCTGCGAAATTAGAACAAAAAAATGTCGAAAATATTTTTCCGTCAATTTTTTTTTTTCAAAAAATAAGTTTGAAATTTTATTTTGTCAGGAAAATTAGACGGCCTCAATTTTTTTCAAATCGATTCATGCTCAATTGGCGCTTTCTCTATAAGTTCTGAACTCCCATTCTAAATTTCAAAAAAAAAATCAATAATTCCCCTATAGCACTAATCTCGTCCCATTTCAGTTTCAGCACAAATCGAGGTGATACCGTGTAAGGTGTGCGGTGACAAGTCGTCCGGCGTTCACTATGGAGTCATCACGTGCGAGGGATGCAAGGTAATGATGCGCCTTTAAAATCTACTAACTGATTTCGAATAGCGTTTCAGGGCTTCTTCCGTCGCAGTCAATCGTCTATTGTCAATTATCAGTGCCCGCGACAGAAGAATTGTGTGGTCGATCGGTAAGAAAATTTGAAGGATTTGGCCTGAAGTTTATCGATTTTTTTGCAGGGTGAACCGAAATCGGTGTCAATATTGCCGCCTGAAAAAGTGCATCGAGTTGGGAATGTCTCGTGACGCTGTGAAATTCGGCCGAATGTCGAAGAAGCAGCGCGAGAAGGTGGAGGATGAGGTAGGCAGCAATCTCGCTCTATTGATAATTTTTGTGTTGTTTTTGTGTTAATTTTTTGTATTATGCACTATTAACCCTACTAACTCATTAGCTTCTCTTTTAACCCCACCTATTTTAGCCGTTTCGGTACACGCAGATGAGAAGACCGCCTCGCAGGTGGATGACCCCGGAGGAAAAGGTTCGCACCCACTTTTTTCTGTTCATTGGCACCTTGGCACCCCGAAAAATCACAAAAATCACAGCTTTACTCGGTTTTTGCTACTCGAAAATACTTGGCAACCCCAAAATCTGGCGGCTTTTCAAAATTCGAATTTTTTGTAGGTCCGAATGCACAAGCAGCTCGCTGAGGCCAACGGACTTGGCTATCAACTCTACGGAGAATACTCTCCACCACCATCTCATGGATATTGGTGAGTTTTCATTGTCTGCGTCTCTCGCTTTTCAATCTCTCATTGTTGCAAAATGAACTATTCTAGATCTTTGAAGGTTGTATAGCCTCGGATATTATTATCTACGAGGCCCCGCCCATATATAGTTTGCACTTCGCGCAGTAAACAATATTGGGGGCGTGGCTTGTGGATCGACATTTTGTAAACACCATTCAAACGCACAGTAGTCTCGGGCATTAAGCGCTGCGCCTTTAAATTGTCTGCGTCTCTCGCTTCCCCACACCCTCCCCCTAAACATTTGAATTTCCAGCTTCGACCCGAACACCATGTACTACCAATCCGGCACCTCGACCCCAGTCAACGGTTACCCGATGCCAGTCCCAGCCACCCCGGTCACCCCGAACATGCCACAAAACATGTACGGAGCCACGCCATCCTCCGCCAACTCCACCCACTACGTCGCCCACCAAGCCACCGGTGGATCCTACCCATCGCCACAAGTGCCTCCAGAAGAGGATGTCGTCGCGCGTGCCATCTCCTCCTTCGAACAACAACATCACGACTATCGGACGAACAATGCCGTGTGCGAAATCGATCCGGACACCCTTCAAACCCTGGATCGAGCCGGCGGTTGGGAGTTGTTCTCGAAACAGTTGGAGCCGCTTGTCAAGGTGATCATCGAGTTTGCGAAAGGCGTGGATGGATTCATGAATCTGAAACAGGAGACACAAATTCAACTGTTGAAGGGAAGTGTGTTCGAGTTGTGCTTGATCTTTGGTGCCATGTACTATAATATGGATACGCAAGCCGTTTGTGGAGAGCGCTACGCGATTCCGTTCAACTGTATCATTGCAGAGGATGCTGCGGAGGTAATCTGAAGCTTGTCCAAAGCTTAATTCTCAAATTTCTCAATTTCAGATGACCCTTATCCAAGAAATCCACACGACACTCCACGATATCGTCGCCCTCCAACCCAACACCTCCGAGTTGGCACTTCTCGCCGCTGGACTCCTCCTGGAGCAGGCAGTTTCCTCTAGCTCCACTGGCCACGTGATGATGGACTCGACGACGGCGACGACGGCCGAGATTCTGAAGAACGCGCTCCAGCAGAGTGTGGTCTCGCGGTTGGGATGTATGGAGACGACGTTGACTCGGTTGCAGGAAGTGGAGACGAGGGTGAGACAGACTGCACGGTTGCATCAGGAGGTAAGAGACGCAGACAAGAAATTTAAAGGCGCACGAGCATATTGTTTCAGGCCCTCCTAAACTTCCGGCTCTCGGATCCCATCGCCTCTGAAACGCTTCCAGACCTCTACAAAGAGCTGTTCTCAGCGGATCGGCCCTGAAAATCTAGAATCCATGTATCATTCATCGTTTTATCCATATCCACTTGCTCCTTTCTGCCCTTACAAGAATCTCGACTCTGTGCCCTTTCTTCCGGTTTTAATTTATTTGTATAATGCCCACATTCCCATTCCAATTTCCCCAACCATCTGTGATTGAAATCAAACAAAACATCCCAAAGTTTCCCTCAAAATATCCGTTTTATCTTATTTTCGGTTAATAGAGAAAAATAATAGTACTCGTGTTACAAAAATCTGTGTTTTTCCCCCAATACTCCCCTTTGATTAATAATATTAATAACCTTAATTTATTAATTCTCCACCCCCAGTGCTCTTTCGTTTGTCCTGTAATATGCACCTCAACTTGTGCTAATAACTTTTATTTTCTCCTGTTTCCATTCCCCCACAAAAATTCAGTGATCAACGTTAAACGGGTCCATTTTTATAGGCGCCAATTGTTCTGTTTTCCCCCAAATTTTCCAACAAACTCGCTTCTTATTTCCCCAAATTCCAGTGTGCAACTGTGCTTTAAACTTACCATCCCCATTTGTTCCATTTCTATTTGAAAAAATATTAAAAATGGTTTCAAATGAACTGCACTTTTTTTGAAAAAGTCTTCACCAATACAATTTTAATTTATTTGCATATTTGCTCGGTTTACCCTCTTTTTGTCCCAACACATCTTTCTCCCTCTTTGGCCTCCACCTCCTGTATAATCTCTGTGTTTTTTTCCCGTTCCCCACCACACACACAAAATCATGTTCGCTCAGTGAGAATTAAGATATAAATGATTGTCAAATGTGAAAATTTCTTTGGTTTTGACTGCTTTTGAACTGATCTGGGAGAAACCGTCGTCAGAATACCTTTTTCCATTTTTGGAGGAGATCATCGTCACAATACGCTTTTGGCGAGAATCCGTTTGAAAAATCGATAAAACGCAGCTTAATAGAATTCTAAACAACTCATTGTCATTTGAAATTCATTTTTTCCCTCAAAAAATCCATTCGAAATCCAAAAATCCTATTTTTCCGAGGCCCCACGAAAAGGGGGGTCTCATTTTTCCGCCGAAAATTTTCTGCGAACACAGCAAGTGCGCTCCACCGCACCTCGTTATTTAAACGACTCCAGTGCCTCCTCCACCATCTGCTTAACGATTTTGGATCGTTTTTCATGGATTTTTCCGCTTTTTTCTATAATTTTCGTATAAAACAAAGACTTTAGATGATAATTCATCGATTTTTATCGTTTCAGCTCACACCAGAAGATGAGAGACGACGAACCCAGAAAATCGATGGTTGGAGCCCCGCCGTCGAGAAGAGGACGTAAGTCACCAGAAAATGGGTCAGAAAGAAGAATTCATCATTAAAAACACCACCATTTTAGTGAAAAAATTAAAAAATCAAACTTTTCAAAACAAAAAAAAATAGTTTTGAAAAATCCTGAAAATTGAGATTTTTAAACCCAGTTTCAATTCAACCAACCTTCAAAAATCGATTAAAAATCACCCAAGTCCTCAGAATAATTCAACAAATTTTCAGGCGGTGGCAACACCCCATCGGCCGCCTCCTCCTCCACACCAGCAGCTCCCCGTTCATCAGCTCGCGCGGCGAAACGAGTGAAACGAGAGGAGCCAGAAGAGGACGAATATCAAAATGATCCAAGTGATCCAGAGAAATCCGAGGAGGAAGAGTCAGAAGACTCAGCGGATGAGGTGAAAACTCCATCAAGGAAAACTCCAGGAGGTGGCACGCGGAAAAAGAAGCGAGTCCCGTTGACCGATTATCATCTAAAGAAAAAGAAAATCGCGGCGAGGAAAGCTGCCAGGGAAGCGGAAAAGGAGAAGGTCGAGGAGATGGAGGTAGAAGAGGAAGAGGAGGTGGAGCGGGAGCCCACCCCTCCGCCACCACGGAAACCTCCATCGTTCTCCAGTTACACTCCGATCCAATTGATGCAGGATCACATCATTCGAAAACTCGCTGAAAAAGACCCGGAGCAGTACTTCTCGTTCCCGGTGACACAAGATATGGCTCCGGATTATCATGAGATTATCAAGGATCCCATGGATTTACAGACTATTCGGTACGGAACGAAAAATCGATTAAAAAAATGGCATCGAAATCAAAATCCGAAAAAATGTTGACAACTTGATAACAGTCATATCGATCTGGCCACCCGAAAAACCAGTTTTTCATTTCAAAGACGACCCTAGTAACTAGTAAAAGTAAAAGAAAACTTTCGCAACTTGAAAAAAAAAACGTTTTTTGCGGAGATTTCGTCATTTTATTGTCAATTTTGCTCAATTTTGAAACAAGTTTGCTCCCGAATTGAGAGAATTTTAGAGCGAAATCAGGTTTAAAATTTAGTGAAACTAGAGATTTCTGAAATCTGAAATTGGATGATTTTTGGTTCAAAATCATGGAAAACTGCAGAATTTCGACCTAAAATTGAGCAGTTTTGTTTGGAAATGCTCCATTTCTTATGACATTGTTTCTCTGAAAACAGCGGAAGTTTTCCCAGGTTTGGTTCAGAATTTTCAGCAGTTCTGACCCAAAAATAGCTCAAATTTTAATAAAAGTACCTCGAAAATATTCTAAAATTGGCTTGATGTAGTAAAAAATTTGCTGAAAATCTACCGGAAAACGGCTTAGTTCCCATTCAACAGGAATCCAATTTATAAAAAATCCTCTCAAAATTGAACCTAATTAGCTCCGATTTGACGATTTTTGACTCAAAAAGTGAGCAAGTACTCAACTGCTATGACTCAACGGCTAGTGTCTCAACTGCTATATTTGATTCTTCAGCTATGGATCAACTGCTATAGCTATAGCAGTTGAGACACTAGAAGTTTCAACGTAGCAGTTGATCACCCCCATAGCAGTTGAGTATCTACCCTCATTTTTTTTTGCCAAATTTGCCCCAAAATACTTCATATTTTCCACGAAAACCTTCAACAAAACCTCAGTTTTCAGTGAAAAAATCGAAGATGGCAAGTACGCGACACTCCCCGATATGAAAGCAGATTGTGCACTGATCGTCGCGAACGCTATTCAATACAATCAACCGACGACTGTCTTCCACCTGGCCGCCCGTCGCCTCATGAATCTTGTCAACTATTATTTCGGCGAACAATATCTCCGTTATCTCTTCCACACCCTCCCATCAGCCAACAAGATCCCATTCGAGCTCATCGGTATCCGTCCCCTGAATAACCTGCCACCAGAGCGTCAAATCAATCGCCGAAAAGGATTCGTCAAAGACGATATGACTTCTGAAGAATGCCTCCAAAGTGCTGACGTCAAAGTCCGGGATAGACTTTCGGCGAGAATTCCAAACCTCAAAAATGCAGAGAACAAGGCGAATATGGGTTTTCTATCCGAGAGAAATGGCACTGTCGTGTTGAATGTGGTGGCTGGAACGTCTTCTGAGAATCAGTCAGAACATCAACGTCGTCTAACCATTGGAGACATCGTTGGCCCATTGGAAGAGGGAACTGCTGGAATGCTTCAGCTCCAGGAGCACCGCCTGTTCTCACAGGCTCCTGTGAACTATTTGAATTATGGACCATTTTCTTCGTTTGCTCCCACCTATGATTCCACGTGGGCCACTATGACTAAGGAGGATACTGATCTGTTTTTGAGGACTTATGGAGATAAGACGAATGCGCAGAGTGCGAGCTCGATGAGGAGTTTTGTGGAGAATTGTCCCGAGTTTTTGGAGGTAGGGGTCTAAATCCTATTAAATTTAGGCCAATTTGAGGTATTTTAGGAAAAATCCAGTGAATTTCAAGCCATTTTGTTGCAAATTTGAGAAATTTCCGTTGAAATTGGCTGATACTTTTTAAGCAAATCTAGGCAGTTCTTGGCACAGTTTGAGCTATTTTGGTAGATACTCAACTGCTATGGGGTGATCAACTGCTATAGCTAATGTCTCAACTGCTATATTTGGCTCTTCTGCTATGGATCAACTGCTATTTTCGACACTTTTAATGTCTCAACTGCTATAGCCATAGCAGTTGATTCATAGCAGAAGAGTCAAATATAGCAGATGAGACATTAGCAGTTACAGCATAGCAGTTGAGTATTTGCTAGCTATTTTAGACCAATTTTAGCCTATTCAGGCCAAATTTAGCCGAATTCGAGAAATTTTGTAGCAGTTCCGGGTCTATTGTTATGAATCTACTGGGGTTTTAAGCTAAATTCAGAAATATGGAGTCAGGATTCTAATTTGAGGTTTTGTAGGGCTATTTTCACCCATTACTAATCAGTTTGCGACAAAATCAATTGAATTTACACTATTTTTCACCGACATCGCGTTTTTTATCCATTTCACAAAACCCTTTTTCCATTCCAGGTGGTCGACAAAAAACTGAACAGTCTGACGGATGATGAGCACTCCCGTACTGTCAAAGAGCTCGAAAAACCCGATAGAATCGCCAAGGATGAGGAGATTTATATGGCATATGAGGAGTATAAGGTACAGAATTTCCAGCCACGCCCACTCATTTTTGACCACTTTTACAGAACGAATCGGTTATATCCCTTGTCAATGACGTCGCATCGCTCTCCAACTTGGGTATTGATACTGGATTTTTGAAGGAGGTCAAGGAGGCGTTGATTGCGGCACCACCAGTGGTAAGGAGCTAAAAATAGGATGTTTTTCAGAAATTTAGGTCATATCGGAAAAGACTAATTAGGGTTGTCCTCAGAGGCACGCACAACCGAAAATCGGTTGAATTCAGATCATTTTCATTCAAATTCTGGCAAAATTTGACCTATTTTAAGCCATTTTCGACCAGGATTGATCAGATTTGAGTCATTTTCCAAAGAAAATCGTTTTTGTGACTTAGCTTTTTCAAACTGCGATTTTCTAGAACTTCCTGATCATTTTCTACTTTCTAGAATGGAAAAATATGGATTTTGAGCCGAGTTACGCTAAATTTAATGAAATTGCTCAGAATAAAATTTTCCAGTATTTTGACTGTAACTTGGCTCAAAATAAAGGTTTCAAGTCGGTTTTTACACCAATTTGTAGAAAATTTCAAGGTGCATCTAGCATAAAAATCGGCTGTTTTCAAAAGAAAACCAAGCCCCTAATCGCGGGCATTCTGAAACTTTTCATTACAAATTCCTGAATTCCAGGAACCTGAAAACACGATCCCCGACTACATGGCGGACATGGCTCACATGAATGTTCAACAACAACTCAATCATATCGGACAAGAGCTCAAAGACCTGGCCCATATCCAGGAGAACCGTCTCGCTCAACCTCCACCAACGATGCTGATGAATCAGGCTCCCGAGCCGGGGCCTCTGGAGCAAAAACTGGCTCAATCCGTCCAACAACACTTGGCTCATCAAATGGCCACTCACACGGCTCCGGAGGCATTTGTGAACGACGCGGTGCTCCATGACGCCATCGGAATCGATATGGATGATGGTGACTTGTTCAGCGAATTTTTCGTCACTCAATAATAATTTTTTGATAATTAACCCTGATCCCTGACACACATTTTTTGTTCCATTTATATTTATTAATTTATTTCTCGGATGTTGGGTGATTTTGAGCCATTTTTCAGTCAAAATCAGCCTAAAAATAGTGAAAATTCGGAATTTCAACGTTTTTAGGCTGAAAAATTGAATTTTTGACGATTTTTGACCTGAATTTGCGCTCAAAATTATTTTTCTGTCCTCGAAACCCCTAATTTTCTCCCATTCCCACCATTTTGTACCATAATTTCCATAATTTCCCTCCGTTTTTTTTTCAAAAGATTCATGGTCTCTCTCCTCATGTGTTCTTTTTCCCTTTTTGTGTCCAGTTTTCATTATATTTAACCAAATCCAATTTTCTCCAAAAATTGCATATTAATTTTCCTTTCCCCTCTTTAAAATTATCTGATTCCTGTAAAAGATTTGAAACACAAAATATTCATTATCATTAACCCAAAAATTTGAAAAAAAGAACCTAATTACATAATTTTACAAGTAAATTATCACGTCTTCCTACTGCTTCTTTTTTCTCTCCTCTGCCTGCTTCTTCGTCTCCTTCGTGTACGGATCCGGCTCTCCTTTACTCATCACGTAATCCCGTCTCCTCTCCATCATCCGAATCACCTCCTCCTTCATCTTATCCAAATGCGGTTTCGACTGTGGATAGAAGTGTTGGTCACGATCATTCGGTTTGTAGATTCGATCCATTTTTTGAGATTGGTAGTGAGCTTCGTACTTTTCGTAGTTTCTGAGCCACGCGGAAGCCCAGGCGTCCTCGATTTGTCTCATGAATTCGGTCTTGTCCTCGTTGAACATTGGTTGCTTCATGGCGGCGGACTCCTAAAAAATGAGGAAATTTTTCGGAATTCGTCAATGGGGCGCACTTACATCATTAATAATTTTGAAGCACACATAGAGACAAAACTCGATCTGAGCGGTTGTCACCAGGTCAATGGATCGTCGTCGTTGGTTAGCCATTATCTCACCAATACAGGCAAAATCGTCGAAGGATTCACCATAGGTCATCACGTGGAGCATGTTGTCGATCACTGGAAAATAAAAAATGGTTTTGAGGTGTCGGGAGTCGAACCCGCGCAATCAGATTGACAGGCAGCAGCGCTACCGGCTGCGCCATGCAATCGCAAAGAGAGGAAGGTGGCGAGGCGCTATAGGAAAGAGGGGAGGAGAAGAAAGAGAGCGCAGACAGAGGGAAAGGACCAACTCACTTGGCATAATGCACGATCTCGAATCGGCATCCCGATCAATGCACACCACGGCTACATTATCATCACCATCCTCATCCTTCATCTCATCTATCATTTCGAAAATCACTTGACACGGAGTCAATTCGAATGGAGCGAAGCCAACGGGGAAGTTTTGGTATCTCATGTAGACCATCTCGTACTCTCTGAAAAAGTAAATATTGATTTTTGAATTTGGATTTGTAGATCGAAAAATTCTCTATTGATTAATACAGGTTTATACGAGCTGGCTAAAAGATTCTAAGAAATTTAAATTTTGTGGAATTGCTCAGAATAAAATTTTCGAATATTTTGACTATAAAACGTTGTTTTTTGTTCCAATTGGCTTCCTGACCACTTTCCACTTTTCAGAACTCAAAAATATTGGTTTTGAGCCGAGTTATGCCCAATTTTATAAAATTGCTCAGAATAAAATTTTCCAGAATTTCGACTATAACTTGGCTCAAAATCAAGATTTCGATCTGCTTTTTAGACCAACTGTTATGGAATTTAAAGGCGCATCTAACTATATAAATTTCAAAAATTTAGAAGCGATGGCCTAACTTTCTCAATTTTTGGATTTCTAGGCCACTACAAAAACTACAAAAAAAACTTACGTTCTAGTCCTAACCACCAGTCTCATCTCGACATTTTTGAATGGATTCGGAACCTCCTCACTCCAAAAAATGACGTATTGATTCGGTTTTCCACGGACATAGGTGTCCAATTCGACTTGGTAATCGTCTAAAAATTCAAATTTAGGTTAAAATAAATCCTTCTAATAAACCGGCACTCACCATACCACAGCGTCTGGAAATCGACGAGAATACTGAATTTCCGTCTGGTCATGAACTGCCAGATGTGTCTTGCCGGGATGTTGTTCCGCATAATTCTGTAGAGACGCCATGGGAGGCTGACCATGTTGCCGACGGTATTAAGGAAGTAGTTTCCCATCTCGTGTTGAACACGGGTTGGTCCACGGTACTCTTTGTAGGAATCCTGGATTTGTTCGGCGATTCTTTGGATGGTGGTCTCGATGGGGGTTCCCTTGTCGCGAGCTTCTTCGAGGAGGCGTCGGAAGTAGAGGCGTGCTTGCACTAGAAAAAAATTCAAGAGTTTATCAATAGAGCGCGATTGCTGACCTCCCCGTTTTCGAAAAATTTTCTAGAGGTAAGCGGTCCCCCCTCCCCCCTTTCTTTCTCTTTCTCTTTCCGCGCCCTCCTCTACGCCCTCACCCCTATCCTCTGTCACTTGCATACGCGGCCTAGTGGCTAGCGCTCCCGCTTTTGAATCTGGATACCCAGGTTCAATCCCCGCTGGGGTCAAATCTCTTTTTCTTTTTTTCTAAATCCTCCCAACTCACCCTTCTTTGGATCCGACTTATTCTGATGCCAAATCTTGCGAACCTCGTCTCGATAGTCATACAACTCCTTGATACTGTAGAAATCCTCCTTTTTGATCTTCAACTCCGCAGCGATTTCGGTTGTGATCACCTTCATTTTTTTCGCAAGGAAATCTCTTCGAGCTTGTCCGTACTTCTTTTCGTTGTAGTACCTGACATACCGGGATGCGACATAGGCGGTCGGGATGATCGCAATGAAAAGAACGATGATGACGATTGGGTCCAATAGGTGGGCTCTAAAATTTTTTTTTTTAGTTTTTCAAAATTTTTTACTGATGAATAACTCACTTTTTCTTTGGCATCGGCACTTTCGGCTTTTCATAAATCTTCTTCACCTTATATACCAAATGCATGTAGTTCCTTAGCCGGTCGACTCCTCGAATCACGGAGAACGCGTGTACCTTATGGTAGGCCCAGTCCAAATTCAAATCCTGTACCTTTTTGCAAGCTTCCAGGGATTCAGCGACCATTGTTTGATTCACATCAGAGGAGCGAGCCAAGATTTCGTTCGCCTCGATCCAATCAGCCACCACAACCTCCGGACAGTCAGTCAACGAAATTTCGAGTTGCCAATTTTCCAGCTCCCTCGTGTTGGTGAACTTACTGCTATCGATTTTTTGATCCAGCGCCTTCAATTGCTCGAACATGTTCTCCGTTCTATCCAAAGCGTGTTCGGGGAGATACATCTTCTCGAAAAATTTTATCGGCACCAGAGTATCATTAGCGGTTATCAACCAAGTATGATAGTTTTTTTGGAGAGCTGATAGGATTTCAGCTTCCCGAGAGAGTACTTGATTGAAATATCCGAAGACCAAGAATCCAGCAATCAGTTTCTCCTCGATCAACCTCCGATAAGCATATTGATGCCATAAATCAATTGCATCCTTCAATTCGGGCACTGGAACCGATCCCGTTTTCTCTTTGATAGAACTCATTTCTCCGATGAAATTGGATTGAAAATCGGTCAAAGTCTTCTTGTAGCCATCCATGTTCAAACCGAGATGATCGTTGGCAAGCTTGATCATTTCCAGGGTTTTCTCCGGTGCATCATTCAGATTGAGCCAGAAGGTTTTGAAGTCTGCGTTCAGGCGTTCTTCAACTGGGTCCACGTAGGTCTTCAGATTCAGAGAGTCCGTAGCCAGCTGCTTCATCTTGGTCGCTGCCTCATTGATCTTTCCGAATTTTTGGATCAAATCCGTATCTACGACTCTGATTTTATTGTAGATTTTACTATTCTTCACTGCCAAATGCTCCACTGGATTTTTGATGTCACTGAGTATTTTTTGAAGATTCTCTAGCGCCTGCTTATAATCGATCCAGTGTTTAAAGTTCGGATCCTTCTGCAGATCTTTCAGTTCTTTCACCAATTCGTCATAGGCATCCTGAGCTGCTTTAAATTTTTTGAGTTGATCAGTCAATGCTATGAATGGCTTGAAATTCGTCAGAGTTGTTGGTTGCAATTTCGAAGCTTTCTTCACTTTCCCGATGCTTGAAGAGTATAATCCATCAGCACTGATCTTCAGAATATGATCCAGAAACTCTTTCAAATGATTTTTGAGAGTTTGATCCTTCGCCTTGTCATATATCCCGGGACGAGATGTAGTGACAGCTTTTCCAAACTCCATGAGCCGTTTGAAACCTCTTCGCATACTTTGTAAATCCTCCTCGGATTCGAATAGATCCTTGAATTTCGGACTATTCAATTCCTTCTCGAACGTCTCCAAATCCGAAGTTCCTGGCACAAAAGCACGGGAGTAAGTTCGATTGAATGATTTCTGAGGACCGGATTTCTCTGCCACGTCGATCAAGTTTTGGATAGCTTTGAGAGAGTGAATCACGTTGTCCCGATTTGTTGAGTGCTCCAGAAGTCTCTCGAATTGATCAAATATATTGTCTCCGATCCAAAGTAAGAGGTTCTTTTTGAAGAAGTCGTTGTGGAACTTTATCTGAGATTCCAAACTGTCGAAAGGAGTCGACTCTATCCTGAGAGGTTCTAATATTCCGATTTGCGAGACCAATTTTTCGGAGTAGTCTAGATGGATCTCAAGATATGTTGCAAGAAGTTTCGCACTATTTTTAACTGCTGATGTTACTGTACTCCCTGTTGTCGGTTCATTGTCGAACTCATTCAATTTCTCAGTGAACTCCTCGTAGGATTTTACAAGGGTGTCATATTTTGAAAGATCCAACTCTGCCAAAACTTTGACGTTGCCATACTGCTTCTCTTTTACATCCGAAACCGGCTTGTTGTTGTTGAAATTCACCCGGAACTGTTGAATTTCCTTGATCTTATTCCCGAATTGCTCCAATTCCGTAGCATCTAGTGTCAGAGTTAGAGAATCGAACAAAGCGGAGATTGCATTGGAGTCAAATGCCATTAGAAGATTAGAAGTCGGCTCGTCAAGGTTCATGAGCTCTCCAGCAATCGGAACAATGGTTTTTTCGATCTTGTAACGGAGGTCATAAGCGATCGACATGGCATTGCAGAGGCGAGCATAGGGACCGTGGCCTTTGGAGACTTCGAGGAGGTTTGAGCCTGGAAAATGAAAGGGATTAGGGTTGGAAATCATCAGAAAGTCTATAATTTTGATTATCATTTGTTAGTTTTAGCTTTCAAGAAAAAGTAAAAAAGATTTGCCCCGGCTGGGAGTTGAACCTTGGATGCGAAAACGGTAGTCAGCAGCGCTAACCACTAGGCCGTCTTGTCACCTCTTGAGAAGAAAGGGGAGGGCGTATAGATAAGCGCGCGTGTTCTGTATTCTCAGAGGTTAGCGCCACGTGGCAGACAGAGAGAAAGGAGCGCAGAAACGTCAAGAAACGTGGAATTTTTGGAGAAATTCTAGAAGCTTCCGCTATGAAAAATGAAAGTAAGGTGCTGAAGAATGTTTGTCAGTTTCAGAAAATCATCAAAATTCAATCAGAAACTTAGAAATGGCTGGTAACAATTCTTCGGAAAATGGAGCTAAAAATAAGGAAAAATGACCAGTTTCAGGCCTAAAACAACAAAATTTTCATAGGAAAATTGCCTACAAATACAAATCAAGAACCAATTTTTCTTATTTTCTCAAAACTCAAAAAAAATTCTCACAATTCCGGTTTAAGCCTGAAAAATGGAAGGAATAAGGGTTGGAAATCATCAAAAAGTCTATAATATTGATCAGAATTGTTAGTTTTAGCTCTCAAGAAAAAATAAAAAAGTTTTGCCCCTGGTGGGGATTGAACCCTGGATGCGAAAACAAATTTCAACAGCGTTAGCCACTAGGCCGCCACGTCACGGTTTGGAAGAGAAAGGGAGGGCGTATAGGTAAGCGCGCGTGTTCCCCTTTCCTCAAGGGTCAGCGCCACGTGGCAGGGGGAAAAAGGAGCGCAGAAATGGTAAGACACGTGGAATTTTCTGGAGAAATTCTAGAAACTTCCGCTACGTAAAATCAAAGTAAGGTGCTAAAGTGCTGGAATAACATTAATTCGTCTCAGAAAGTCATCAAATTCGATAAGAAACCTAAGAAAAGCTAGCTTGAAATCAGTGAATTTTTCTCGAAAAAAAAAGCTGATATCGATGAAAAATCAACAGTTTCAACCCTAAAACATCAAAATTTTAATGGGAAACTACACTACAACTTCAATTTACATACTAATTTTTATTCTAAAAATTCAAATTCAAAAATTTCTCACCTGGGGCTCTTTTCCCTCGTTTTCGATCTCTCGGCCTTCCGGAACTCTTCTCGTGGCAATTCTTTGTTTTTGGATCACCTGAAAGTTCCAAATTCAGAATTTTGAAATATTGAAATCTAAAACTCACATCCAAATACGATATTGGAGATGATTATGATTGAAATAACCAAGAATTGTAGTTTCATAGTTGAACTACGATATTTGATAACCTGAAACAAAACATATAGGTGATATCTGTTCAAAAATTCAAGAAAACTTACCTTGTATCAAAGTTTTTGAAGAATAAGCACTTCTACTTTGAACAGATTGATGGAGAAGTGAAGACTGAAGGGTTTCCCCACCGCCTGTGCCCAATGACGTGGCAAATATGGGCGGTGAGGACGCCCCGGGTCAAATGAGGGCACCCCGGGTCAAACGTGAACTTTTTTGTTTTCCACGTGAAGCATGCTTTTTTCTCCGTTCCTTCTCCCCCCCCCCCCCTTACGCAAAAAGGGCACTGTCCTCTATGCAAAGCGTCCCCAATTGTCGTGGTGCCTGTTTGGCGCAGCTGGTTGCGCTTTTGCCCTTCGCCCACGGGTCCCGGGTTCGACCCCCAATGACATTTTTCTTTTTTGTTTTTATTGTTTTCTCCGACAAATGTCATTCCAATAAAAATCCTTCCCTATCACACACAGTTCACCCCCTCTCTTCAAACTGGATTCCTATCTTTTCTCTCTCTTTTCTTCATCATCTCCCTTTCTTCTTATTCTGTTTCTTCCCGCATTCATCACCGACATCATATCATTTTTTTTTTATAGGTTTCTATTGATTTTTCATTCTATTTTCCCTGAAAAATGAGCGGTGCCGCCGCGGATGGGATCGATGATAGGGATATTCCGAAGCAAGAATTATTGGAGGCGGCGTTCAATGGGGATAAGGATAAGGTGAGTTTTTTTGGAAAAATTTTGAAATCGAAAAAAAAATTGATCATAATTTTTCCAGATAGAATCTCTGCTGAAAGAGAAAAGAGTACATATCGACTCGGTGGACGATGATCATGTCACCGCACTTCATATCGCTGCAGCCATGGGGAATAATAAATTGGTGGGATTATATATTTTTGAATTCGCTACGGTCAGATGCACCTTCAAATTTCGTATTGAGTGGCCCAAAAATCGAGTCGAAATCTCCATTTTGAATCGAGTAACAGTCGAAATACTGGAAAATTTTATTCTGAGCAATTCCACAAAAATGAGCATAACTTGGCTCAAAATCAATATTTTCGAGTTCTGAAAAGTGGAGAATGATCGGGAAGGCATTTGGAACTGAATCCACTCATATTTGGATTGGTGGCCTAGAAAACCAAATTTTGAGAATGTTAGGCCACCGAACTTTTTTTCATGCTAGTTTCCAAAATTTATATGGCCTAATGCGCCTTTAAATTTTTTACTAACTGCTCTGAAAATCAGGTCAAAGCCTCCATTTTTAACCGAGTTATAGTCGAAATACAGAGCATTTTTATTCTGAGCAATTTCACGAAATTTAGCATAACTCGGCTGAAAATCAATACTTTTGAATTCTGAAAAGTGCGAATTGATCGGGAAGCCATTTGGAACTTAACTCAAGAAAATTGGGATAATGGCCTAGGAAACCATATTTTGAGAAAATTAGGCCATCATACTATTTTTTTGATATTTTTCAAACTATTTACGAACTGCTCCAAAAATCAGGCCAAAGTCTTCATTTTGATTCGAGTTACAGTCGAAAAACTAAAAAATTTTATTCTGAGCAATTTCTCAAATTTTAGCGTAAATCGGCTCTTTTGAATTCTGATCGGTTAAAGGAGGACTGTGGAATAATTTTGGCGAGGCTTTTGGATCGTAATCGAAGGCCTGAATGACTCACTATCTATAATTGTATGGAAGCTAGTGGCAAAATGAGGATTAAGCACTTCACGTGCTTCTTCTTATTTTGCCTTATCATGCATCCTCCTGCACATGCAAGGTATTTCTGATTGATTTTGAAATAATTTATAACGTTTTGAATGTGCATCTAAAACAAAAGAGTCCGACGTCCCCTTCTAATGCCGCGTCTTCACCATCTGATGAATCATGCTCATTCTCATGATTCCCGACAAATTCTTGCATACCGGATAAGAAGATGAATCGA
>GL379965.1:219732-232902 GCA_000143925.2 Caenorhabditis brenneri
GAGATTCCCAAACTGTCGAAAGGAGTCGACTTCTTTCCTGAAGAGGGTTCTAATATTCCGATTTGCGAGACCAATTTTTCGGAAGTAGTCTAGATGGATCTCAAGATATGTTGCAAAGAAGTTTCGCACTATTTTTAACTGCTGATGTTACTGTACTCCCTGTTGTCGGTTCATTGTCGAACTCATTCAATTTCTCAGTGAACTCCTCGTAGGATTTTACAAGGGTGTCATATTTTGAAAGATCCAACTCTGCCAAAACTTTGACGTTGCCATACTGCTTCTCTTTTACATTAGAAATCGGCTTTTTGTTGTTGAAATTCACTCGGAACTGTTGAATTTCCTTGATCTTATTCCCGAATAGCTCCAATTCCGTAGCATCTAGTGTCAGAGTTAGAGAATCGAACAAAGCGGAGATTGCATTGGAGTCAAATGCCATTAGAAGATTAGAAGTCGGCTCGTCAAGGTTCATGAGCTCTCCAGCAATCGGAACAATGGTTTTTTCGATCTTGTAGCGGAGGTCATAAGCGATCGTCATGGCATTACAGAAGCGAGCATAGGGACCATGGCCTTTGGAGACTTCGAGGAGGTTTGAGCCTGGAAAAAAGAGGAATTAGGGTTGGAAATCATCAAAAAGTCTATAATTTTGATTAGAATCGTTAGTTTTAGCTCTCAAGAAAAAGTAAAAAAGATTTATCCCTAGTGGGGGTTGTACCCCGGATGCGAAAACGAAAGTCGCTAGCGCTAACCACTCGGCCGCCGCGTCACGGTTCGAAAAGGAAGGGGAGGGCGTATAGGTAAGCGCGCTTGTTCTGTATTCTCAAGGGTCAGCGCCACGTGGCAGGCAGAAAAAAAGAAGCGCAGACATTTCAAGAAACGTGGAATTTATAGAGAAATTCTAGAAAATTCCGCTATGAGAAATGAAAATAAGGTGCTAAAGAGCTGAAATAATATCAATCAGTTTCAGAAAATCATCAAAATTTGATGAGAAACCTAGAAAAAGCTAGCTTAAAATCAGTGAATTTTTCCCGAAAAAAAAACTGAAATTGATGAAAAATAGTCAGTTTCAGCTCTAAACAGCTTAGAAAAATTCTCTACAACTTCAAAATAAAAACTATTTTTTCCAATTTTCTCAAATTTCAAAAAGAATTCTCACAATCCAGGTTTGAGCCTGGAAAATGGAAGGAATTAGGGTTGGAAATCATCAGAAAATTTATTATTTTGATTAGAATTGTTAGTTTTAGCTTTCAAGAAAAATTTTAAAAAGATTTACCCCTAGTGGGGGTTGAACCCTGGATGCGAAAACAGAAGTCACTAGCGTTAACCACTAGGCCGCCACGTTACGTTTCAGAAAAGAAAGGGAGGGCGTATAACTAAGCGTGCGTGTTCTGTATTCTCAGGGGTTAGCGCCACGTGGCAGGCAGAGAGAAAGGAGCGCAAACACGTCAAGAAACGTGGAATTTTTGGGGAAATTCTAGAAAGTTCCGCTATGAAAAATGAAAGTAAGGTGCTAAAGAACGTTAAACAGTTTCAGGAAATCACCTAAACTTGATCAGAAAACTAGAAAGAGCTAGCTCAAAATCAGTGAAGTTTTCGGGAAAAAAAATGAGATTGATGAAAAATAACCAATTTTAGCCCGAACACAGCGCAGTTTTCCTAGGAGAATTATCTACAACTTCAAAGTGAAACTAATTTTTTCTTATTTTCTCAGAGTTAAAAAAAATTCTCACCTGGGGCTCTTTTCCCTCGTTTTCGGTCTCTCGGCCTTCCGGAACTCTTCTCGTGACAACTTTTTGTTTTTGGATCACCTGAAAGCTCCAATTTCAGAATTTTGAAACATTGAAATCAAAAACTCACATCCAAATACGATATTGGCGATGATTATGATTGATATAACCAAGAATTGTAGTTTCATAGTTGAACTACGATATTTGATAACCTGAAACAGAATATTTATTTGATATCCAGTCAAAAATTCAAGAAAACTTACCTTGTATCAAAGTTTTTGAAGAATAAACACTTCTACTTTGAACAGATTGAGGGAGAAGTGAAGGAGTGAATCGATTCCCCGTCGTGGGTGCGCGAACACGTGGCAAATACGGGCGGCGAGGGCGCCCCGGGTCAAATGAGGGCACCCCGGGTCAAACGTGAACTTTTATTTTTCACGTGAAGCATTCTTTTTTCTCCGTTCCTTCCCACCCCCCCCCCCCCCCTCACACAAAAAGGGCACTCTCCTCTATGCAAAGCGCCCTCTGGTTGTCGTGTGCCCCGGTTGGCGCAACTGGTTGCGCTTTTGCCCTTCGCCCACGGGTCCCGGGTTCGATTCCCACTGATGTTTTTTTTCTTTTTCTTTTTTGTTTTCTACAGTAAATCATATTCCGACAAATGTCATTCCAATAAAAATCATTCCCTATCACACACAGTTCACCCCCCTCTTCAAACTGGATTCCTATCTTTTCTCTCTCTTTTCTTCGTCATCTCCCTTTCTTCTTATTCTTTTCCCGCATTCATCACTGACATCATATCATTTTTTTCGATAGGTTTCTATTGATTTTCTATCCTTGGAAAAATGAGCGGTGCCGCAGCGGATGGAATCGATGACAGGGATATTCCGAAGCAAGAATTATTGGAGGCGGCGTTCAATGGGGATAAGGATAAGGTGGGATTTTTTTTCGGAAAAATTTTGAAACCAAAAAAAATTGAACATGAATTTTTCAGATAGAATCTCTACTGAAGGAGAAAAGAGTACATATTGACTCAGTGGACGATGATCATGTCACCGCACTTCACATAGCTGCGGCAATGGGGAATAATAAATTGGTGGGGTTTTTTGAATTTGTTAGCGTCAGATGCGTTATTGAATTTTTTACGATTCGGTCAAAAAACCAAGCCGAAATCTCCATTTTGAACCTAGTTACAGTTGAAATACTGAAAAGTTTTATTCAGAGCATTTTCAAAAATTTTAGCGTAACTAGGCTCAAAATCGATGTTTTTGAGTTCTGAAAAGTGGAAAATGATCGGGAAGGCATTTTTAACAGATTCCACTCATATTCGGTGTGATGGCCTAGGAAAGCAAGTTTTGAAAAAGTTAGGCCACCGAACTTTTTTCCATGCTAGACTCTGAAATTTATATGGCTAGATGCGCCACTAAATTTTCAAAAACCTGGTTCAAAAAACAGGCCAAAATCTTCATTTTGAACCGAGTTATGGTCGAAATACTGGAAAGTTTTATTCTGAGCAATTCCAAAAATTTTAGCATAACTCGGCTCAAAATCAATATTTTTGGTTTCTAAAAAGTGGAAAATGATTAGGAAGTCATTTGAAACAGAATCCACACAAAATCAGCATAGTGGCCTAGGAAACCAAATTTTGAGAAAGTTAGGCCACCAAACTTTTTTTCATGCTAGACTCTGAAATTTATATGGCAAGATGCGCTTTTGAATATTCTACTAACTGCTCCAAAAATCATGCCAAGACCTTCATTTTGAACCTGGAAAATTTTATTCTGAGTAATTTCACAAAATTGAGCGTAACTCGGCTCAAAGCCAATATTTTCTTCAGGTAGTCTTCCTCCTAGACCACGGTGCCAATATCGACGCGGTCAACCAGCTAGGCATGACTGCCTACCACTATGCAGCTCGAGAGGGAAAACTCGCGGTGATCGACACTCTCCTCCAGCGTGGCGCCTCCAAACATCAGAAGACCCTTCTAGGAGTCAGCGCCTTAACCCTAGCGTGTGCCGGGGGACATGCAGACGTGGTCAGGAGGCTTATAAGGCTCCCGAATGAGAATCCCAGGCTGGAATCCACAGCGAAACGATCCCTAGCTCCCACCCCTTTGATTGTGGCGACTTGCAGCAAGTCGCCACTGATCTGTGGGTATTTAGCTGAGTAAGTGCGCTCTATTGAACTGCAAAAATTCCAAAAAAAAATTTCAGCACCCGCGTAAACATGGATGAGACGATGGACATCCTTAAAGGGTTGTCCGCAATGTCGGTGGCTATCATATGTACTCCGGGACTGTATATGGTCAGAACTCTTCTGGATCGTGGAGCCAGTGCCACCAAGAAGACGTTGAATCGGTTGACTCCGGAGGAAATCGCGATTAAGTATAATCGGAAGGACGTTTTTAACTTTTTCAGCGAAAAGAAGTCTTATAGAAGTCGTAAGTTATTTCGACTTCTGGTGACCTAACGTTCCCAAAATTGGTTTCCTAGGCCACATTGGAGCATAAAAAGTTATTGGCGGCCTAACTTTCTCGCAATTAGAGTTTCTAGGCCATCATTTCAAATTCAGACAGCCTCGTTCCCAGGTGATTTCCCGATCATTTCCCAATTTTCGGAACTCAAAAATATTGATTTTGAGCCAAGTTACGCCAAATATTTTGAAGTTGCTCAGAATAAAGTTTTCCGGTATTTTGATCGTAACTCGGCTTAAAATAAAGATTTCGAGTTGGTTTTTGGACCAAAATGTAGGAAATTTCAAGACGCATCTGGTCGTATAAAATTCGAAGCCTAGCATAAAAGTACTTCGGTGGCCTAACTTTTTCAAAATTTGGTTTTCTAGGCCACTGAGCGAGATTATTGTGGATTCTGTTCCAAATAACTTCCCGATAATTTTCCACTTTTCAGAACCCAAAAACATCGATTTTGAGCCAAGTTATACTGAATTTTGTATAATTGCTCAGAATAAAAATTTTCGGTTTTTCGAATATAACTCGGCTCAAAATGAAGATTTCGACTTGCCTTTTGAACCAAAATGTAGGAAATTTGAAGGCGCATCTTGTCACACAAAGTCGATGATTTAACATGAAAAATATTTGATGACCTAACTTTTTCAAAATTTAGATTTCTAGGCCACCTCCCCATATTGGAGTGGGTTCTATTACAAATGAATTCCCAATCATTTTCCATTTTTCAGAAGTTAAAAATCACGATTTTAAGCAGAGTTATGCTAATTTTTGTGAAATTGCTCAGAATAAAATTTTCCAGGAATGAACGCGGACAGTGATCTCCGTCGAGAAGTCAAAAAAGACCAAATCATCGAACGTGAGCTGGGACCACCCCCACAAAATGGATGCACCCTTTTGATGTATGCCACGACTGTTCGGAGTATCAATTCTGTAAAAAAAATCTAAAAAGTCCCGAAAAAAATCGACTTTCTCCAGGCCAAGCACCTAGTTTTACACCGAGATTCTGATGTGAACATGAGGGATAATATGCATATCACCGCTCTGCAAATTGCCAGCTTGCTCAGGGTGGACGATATTATTCCGTTGTTGCTGCAAAGAAATGCAGATGTGACTGTGGTAAATCGGTTCGGATCGACGGCGTATGACTTGTTTTTGATGTCTAGTGGTGCGTTTTTTTTTTCATTTTTGAATTTCGAAAATTGGCTCAAATACATAAAAACAGGGAGTTCTGATCAGATTGGCTTGGTGGCCTAACTTTGTCAAAAATTGGTTTTCTAGGCCATCATGTCAAATTTTATTTTTAGTGCGGATTCTGTTTCAAATGACATCGCAATCATTTTCCACTTTTCAGAACTCAAAAATATTGATTTTAAGCTGAGTTATACCCCATTTTGTGAAAATGCTCAGAATAAAATTTTTCAGTATTTAGGCTATAACTCTGCTCAAAATTAAGATTTTCGCCTGGTTTTTGCAAAAAAAATTCAGCGGTTCATCTAGTTATATAATTTTCAGATTTTAGCATAAAAATAGCTTGGTGGCCTAACTTTCTCAAGTTTTGATTTTCTAGGCCATCATCCAACTTTAGATGAATTCTGTCCCAATTGACATCACAATCATTTTCTTTCTTTCAGAACTCAAAAATTTCGATTTTGAGCCGAGTTATGCCAAATTTTGTGAAATTGCTCAGAATAAAAATTTTCAGTATTTCGGCTATAACTCGGCTCAAAATGAAGATTTCTGCCTGGTTTTTTTTGACAAAATAGTACGGGATTCAAAGACGCATCTCGGGCTATAAAATTCATTATCTAGCATGAAAATTACTCCGTGGCCTAGCTTTGGCAAAATTTGGATTTCTACACCACCATGTCAAAGTTAGTGGAAAATTATTTCCTGATCAAAATTCAATTATCAGAACTCAAAAATATCGATTTTAAGTCGACTTATGTCAAATCTTGTGAAATTGCTCAGAATAAAATTTTTTCCAGTATTTAGGCTATAACTCGGCTGAAAATAGTTGTTTTGGCTTGGTTTTTTGATCAATTTGTAAAGGAGTAAAAGACGCATCATGTCGGATAAGCATAAGACTTTACAAGGGTAAACATTTTTTTTCAGATTCAGTAGAACCAGCTAGTCAGCTACGCTCCCAACTTCACTGCCACCGCCCGTCCGATATGAAGTTGAATCTGAGCAACTCGTCATCCAATCTATACAAAACTTTTGGGACCAAGGTACCCTATCATTTTAGGACCATTTTTTCAACTCCATTTTTCTGTTTTTAGGGTCTCCTGAGCAAAGTATCCTCACAAATTCTGATGAGCTCGAAACAAACGGAATCGATCGAGCCGAAGCAGTGGTTGGAGGCTAAAGTGAAATATCAGCCGGCGAAAAATCGGAATACCTATAAATTCGCATCGGTTGAGGATATTTTGAGGTCAACGAGAATTGCAAAACGACCAGAAACCAATGAATACGATAATGAGACAGAGGCGACAAGGGAGTATATTGAGGTAAATTTATGTATTCTTTAGGAACAGATGAGCCTCGAAATTTCCTGAAATTTGGTTCAAAAATCAGCTTAAAATCTTCATTTTGAGCCGAGTTATAGTCAAAAAACTGGAAAATTTTATTCTGAGCAATCCCACGGAAATGAACATTACTTGGCTCAAAATCAATATTTTCAAGCGCTGAGAAGTGGAAAACGGTCAGAAAGTAATTTGGAGAAGATGCCCCATAAGTGGCCTAGAAATTCAAACCTTGAGAAAGTTAGGCCACCAACTCATTTTCATGCAAAACTTTGAAATTTTATATGACCAGATGCGCCTTTAAATTTCATGCAGATTGGTCAAAAAACCATCCGAAATCTCAATTTTAAGCCGAGTTATAGTCGAAAAACTGGAAAATTTTATTCTGAGCAATCTCACGAAAATTAGCATAACTCGGCTTAAGCTCTATTTTTTTGAGTTCTGGAAAGCGCGACATGATCGGAAAGTCATTTGGAACACAATTCCAAATATTCGATATGGTGGCCTAGAAAACCAAATTTCGGGAAAGTTAGGCCACCAACAAATTTTCATGATAAATAGTGAGATTTATATAACTAGATGCGTCTTAAAATTCACTACCAATTGGTCTAAAAACCGGACTGAAATCTTCAGTTTGAGCCGAGTTACAGTCAAAAAACTGGAAGTTTTTATTCTGAGCAACCACCCGGGAATGGACATATCTCTGCTCAAAATCGATATTATCAAGCTCTGAAAAGTGGAAGACGGTCAAGAAATCATTTGGAATAAAAACCAAATAAATTCAGCATTGTGGCCTAGAAATCCAAATTTTGAGAAAGTTAGGCCACCAAGTTATCATCACGCAAATTTTGAAATCTCAAATTTTTTGATCTACAAACCCCAAAATTTCCAGGAATGCCAAAGTTTCGCCGTGTTATGTTTCACTGATTTCTACGGCGACCGTGACAAAACCCCCACCACCGAGTACTACGATTTGGCCCAGTACAACGCGAGACGTTCCAGTTCTCCATGGAAAGATAGTGGAAGTAACCGACAAATTACCAGGGAGGACTACCCTAAGCCTCTCCATTTGAGAGCTATAAGGAAGAACAGTTTGGAGAGGGAGCACACCAGAAAACCCAGAAATCTCATGGATTCTCCATCACAGAATCAGATGAGGACCACCCCTAGGATGCTCAAAAAATCCAGGGATTCAACGCAAACCGAATATTATTCGGCGCAAGCGGGTCGAGCGAGAGCATCGGCGTCGGCTAACAATGTTCCTACTGTAGTCGTGGCGAGACCCAGGCAGATGCTGCCGATTACTGATGGTAGGTCTGTCCGGATCAGGGGTGTGCGAAAAATTTATTTTTTCGGATTTTTCGGCGAAAAATTTCTCGCCATTCACCAACGAAGAACTTTTTTTCGCCGAAAAAAAGAATAAAAAACCGAAATTTCGAAAATCTTTTTGAAAAAACATGTTTTTACCGCCTTTCCACCCATTTTTCTTTGAAAGAAACGAAAAAATTTGAAAAAAATCATTTTCGATTTTTTTCGTCCTGAAAAATTAGACCGAAAAATTTTTTTCGAACTTTTTTCGGTCCAAAATTTTCGAAAAAAAAATTTTTTTTTTCGCACAGCCCTGGTCCGGATGTCCAATAGTCTAAAAAGAAAAAATATGAGTCTGTCCAAAAATCCGCGTGTCCGGATATCGCATTCTTGCAGAAATGATATGGAATCACTTTATGCGTCGCGGAAAACTCGACTTGATGAATGCGCTGAAAAAAGAGGAAATCGATCGACATGTAATTTTTTTTCTTGGAAATATTTTTTTCAATTTTTTCTAATTTCAGTTTTTCTTCGGTCTAAAACAAAAACAACTGGAGGAAATGGGGATTTACACTCCGGAAAACTTGGCGTTGATCGAGGAAATTCAGCAATTGATTTTGAGTCGGTCGTTGTGATTTTTTTTCGTATGGATGGAATAATTTATTAAAGATAAAAGTCAACATTTTGATGAATTCTATACATTTCGGTCAAAAAACCAGGCAGGAGTCTTCGTTCCCAGCCGTGTTATAGTCGAAAAACTGGAAAATTTTATTCTGAGCAATTGATCAAAATTCAGCATAACTCTGCTTAAACTCGTGATTTTTGAGCTCTGAAAAGTGGAAAATTATCAGGAAGTCATTTGGAACAGAATCCATGCAAATTTGGCATGGTGGCCTAAAAACCCAAATTTTGAGAAATTCATGCCACGGAGTAAATTTTATGCCAGGTAATGTATTTCATATCCCTAGATGCGTTTTTGAATTCCCTACAATTTAGTCTAAAAATCAAGCCAAACCCCTGATTTTCATACGAGTTATGGCCGAAATACTGAAAATTTTCATTCTGAGCAATCCCACGAAATTGAGTATAGCTTGGCTCAAACTCAATACTTTTGAGCTCTGAAAAGTGGAAAACGAACAGGAAGCCATTTGGAACAGAGCACACGTATGTTTGAGACGATGGCCTAGAAAACCGAATTTTGGGAAAGTTAGGCCACGGAGCGATTTTCATGCTAGATAATGTATTTTTATCTCTGTATGCCTCTTTGAATTCCCGACAATTTTGTTCAAAAACCAGGCTGAAGTATCCATTTTGAATCGACTTATAGTCGAAATACTGGAAAATTTTATTCTGAGCAATTCCAAAAATTTGAGCATAACTCAACTCAAACTCAATATTTTTCAGCTCTGAAAAAAGAGGAATGATCGGGAAGTCATTTGGAACAAAATCTAACCAAACTTGGGATGGTGGCGTAGAAACCCAAAATTTGTCAAAGCTAGGCCACCAAATACTTGTCATGCTAAAAGTTTAGGGACCACAATATGAGGGGGCGGAGTCACGCAATTTTTCTATTTGGGGTATGCGCCCATGTTTGAAGAACCGCGGCTCAAGCTAGGAAAACTTATTCGACACATATCTGATTTGTCTACATGTAATCAAGTTCGTAGAATCCGATGGAATAGTTTTTAAGTCTCTAGGAGTGATAGGTTTTCCAGAAAAAAAGAGAAATCACCAAAAATGTCGATTTTTAAGCAGAATATCAACTTTTTAAGTGCCTTGTATATCGGTAGCGCATCACTTTATGATCGATTCCGGGACAGTTTTTTATGCTGAATAAGAATATAAAGTCAGAACATGAACTTTAACTAGCCCGAAAGGTCGAAAAATGGAGCCAAACATTGGTGAATACTTTGTAAAAAATTTTAAGCGATGACGCCATGTTTTTATTTGCGGAAGTTGTTTAAAAGCATACTCTTATATGCCAAAAAAATTTTCAAGGTTCTAGGAAGAGTTTGAGCAAACTTTATACTGCTCGGAATACCCCCTACACCCAGGTTTTGACCGTTTTTCGGGTTTTTGACAGCCTTCCGACCCCGTAGCGCACGAGTTAGTTTCAGAATCGGAATCTACGGAAAATTTCCGACAAAATCCTTTTAGAAAAATGGTCGATTCAACTAGCCCGAAGAAAGTTATGCCGGTTTGAAAACCAGTTTTCAAGCACATTTCGTGTGCTTCTCTGTCTGCCGTTTCGCGCCATTCTGTTCGCACGTGTATGGCTATTTCCCTGCCTCTCTCGGCGGTGCGCGTGGACAAGTGGCTAACGAAGATGCGCGCTGTTCGGGAAGCCCGAGTTCGTTTCCGTGTAATTTTTTTCTTTTTTTTATTTCTGTACGCAAGAAGCCGTGAAGTGATTGCGGAGTTAGACTTCCACAGTAACCTAGAGACAAGATTTGAATTGATAAACGGCGTTTACCTAATTCAGAGAATGTCTGATGACGAGCCGCCGTCAAAAATATCGAAAAGAGATGATCTGAAAAAAATAGAAAGATTTTCTATTTCGCATGAAGATACTCTGAATAGATATGGTATTAAGAACTTACAAAGAAGCAACCGCTTGTTTCGATGAGGTTCCGAATGATTTAATTGTTTCTTTAATATTTTTTAAGACCAGTCATCTAGATGTGTTGCATATTACGAGGAAAATGTTGGGATTAGCTGAGGAGGGAAGAGATCACTACGATAGGTTCAGAAGGGCGGTCAGCAAAATTGATGCGGAATCGAAAAAGAAACGCAAAAGAGGAAAAGATGAGTATTTGAAATTTCTAAAAAATGCTGCATTTACTAAAGAATATTTCCACTCCGATTGTATTGTTGAGAACAATTTCGCAGATGTAGGAAATAGTGAGCAGGGTTCGGAAGAGACGTGTACGGAAAGTTCTGTGATTGTTAAAGCTCATCATCAATACTGTCAAACAGATCTATCTTGTTACATTGACCTGAAAAGTCCTGCTAAAACTACTTCTTCTATCAAAAAATTACACGAAAGTTGTCTCGTACAATATGATACGGTAGTAGAAAAATGCAGAAAACATGCGCGCGTTAATCAAACTTTGAAAAACTGGAGGAATTACAACAAAAAACTTCTCTTGAATACTCGGAACTTCAGAAAATCTCTAAATAAATTATCATTTTCCAACAAAAAATTACATAAATTGTTGGGCCAAAAGAATCAGAATTTAGCAACCCTTAAAAAGTCCCTGCGGGATAAAGATGATCTCCTTCAAGCACTCCTGGCTAAAATCGATAATGTTCAGTCTGGAAAGGTGCAACTGAAAGAAGGGAAATCTTATTCTAATGAGACTTTTAAAGCGGTCGTTAATTTGAAACTTTTGGGAGTGGCAGATGAAAAAGTTGGTAAAGTAATCGAGATTGTGGGTGAATTGGCTGGAGTTTCGTTTGATTCCGTTCCTTCTGCTTCTTCTGTTCGTAATTTCGCTCTTGCTTCACTCAGACTTGGTCAGATCCACGTAAAACATAAGTTAGATGATTTTCTGGAAGACGAGAAATCTCTCTGTTTAGCATCTGATGAGACTACGAAAGGGACAGCTAAATTACAGGCATTTGGAGTGCACGCTCCGGATGGAACTTTTCTTTGTGTTGGCATTGAACCGGTAGCGGAAAAGTCCGCTCAAACTGCCTTTGACGTACTGGAGGAGACTGTAAGTGGTCTGCCAGAGGCGTCGGCAGACTTTTTCAAAAAAGTTCTTGTATCCGTGAGTTGCACGATGTCTGACGCAGCGAGAACTGAGACGAAGTTCAATGAATTGGTCAGCACCTCTAGAAGTAAAGCCATCCCTGAAATTGTTTCTGATTATGCTAAACTAACAGAGCCCGAAAAAGAGAAATTCCATCAGTTTTCCCAGTTTTTTTGTCAGTTGCACATCCTAGCAAATTACACCTCCGTTGTTTTGAAAAGCATGCTCGAGCATGAGCTGGTAGTGCGTGGATTATCAAAGCTAGAAGAACCGAGTGTTTTTGTGTTGATTAAATCAGTAAGCCAGTTGTTCGGACAGCGGGGTTCAGGCCTTCATGGCATTCTCCAAATCTGGACGGCTTGGTGCACGAGATATCATGTCAATCGGTACAGTTTCCCAGCTTTTGTAGGTAACCGCTTTAATATTCTTTTTGTTATTGCGTCCCGAATTTTTTTCCACCGCCATCATCTCTTAGAATTCATCAAGGAGTGTGAGGAGTCAAAACCTGCTCTGAGAAATATCAAAGATCTTCTAGAGAACGAGATGGTTACAGAACATTTGCATGTTCTGGGCCTTTGTGATCAACTGATCACAGGGCCACTGTGGAGATTATCTGAAGGATGTGATCACATTTTGAATACATGTAGTTACTCGCTTCAGCTGCAGAAATGGCTCGAGACTTGCTCTGTTTCACCCGTATCATTTTTTGACGGTACCTCTCCTACGACTAGTTTAGAAGTTGAAAGCCCGACAAATTCACTTTTGTTGCTCAGGGCACTGGTCAATAGAAGTCCTACAAAAATGAGCGGTGAAGTTGTTTCTTTGGTTTGCAAAGCTTCTCTTGAATATTTTAACAGAGCATTTGTTGACTTCCTTCCAGGAGGAAAACATTGCGATGACGACAAAAATATTAGAGAGATGACAGAATGCGCACCAGCCACCAATCGGAACATCGAGTCCGTGTTTGGAATGATGTCGCATTTCTACGATACAAAACCGAACATGAGAGTTGACGTGAGAATCGCAATGACGATTCTCAAAAAAAATCATACTTTTTCGTGGCTTCAGACACTTCCTGAACAAATTCAAGATGAAATCTTGAAAGAGTCCCGGGCATCTCTGAATAATTTGAGAAACGTCGCGAACTCTCGTCAACTTGAAATTGAAACGGTTATTCTACAGCAAATGAAAGAAAAAAAAAAAAAAAAAAAAAAAAAAAACCAAGCAGCAGCCAAGAAACAGGCAAAATTTGAGCGCGATTGTCATAAATCCTCACAAGAAATCATAAAACTTGGTTATTGGCAAACACACACTGACATTAAGACTGGGCTAGCAAAATGCGCAACGGAAAAAGATAAAAGAGAATCGATTCTAAGTCAACTTCGACCAGAAAGCTC
>GL379966.1:0-12598 GCA_000143925.2 Caenorhabditis brenneri
TAGAAAGGTAGGCGGCAACGACATAACAGGGATTAAGAAAATTTCGGGAGAAATAAAGAAGTTGTAAAAGTAAGAAGACTGACAGGTGACTCTGAGTGAAGTTGCCAATAGCAACCAAATTTCTGCGGCGATAAAACTAGGAATGTCTTACATTACTGACTGCTCTCTACGGGATTTTTGGTTGTCAATAGAGAGATTCCTAACAGAGTATCTTATAAACTTCGTAGCATTCTTAACTCTTTGATGCCTGATCTATTTTCCATTTGCCAGACACCGTCCTGTGGTCAGTCAACAGCCCATCTCATTTCAGTTGACAGCATGATTGACAGCTAAACAGCTGAACGTTAACAGGTATGTGTCATGTATGACACCCCTCTATTTTACTTCTCCAGATGGTTTTTATTTCCAGATGCCGTCCGTCCGTCGCGTGTCTTGAATACGTTTGACGTTAACGACCGGGTTTTGAACAAGGGGAAAAAGGAAAAAAAGGAGAAAAAGCAACACAAGCACATACACAAAAAGGCGAAAGAATGGAGGGGAGCAAGGAATTGTTTGGTTGCAAAACGGGAGGCACAAAACGGGAGCAAAAAAGAAGGGAAAGAAGAGGGCACGTCACCAGAATGTCACCCCATTGCATTTGAATAAATAACGTCACATATTGAAAAATAGTTGCAAGTAAAATGGATGAAGAAGTAGTAGAAACATGGAAGAGGTGACAAATTACAATGGATAGGTGGAGAGAGAGACAGGTGGGGACAATCATAAAGAATGCATTCGGATTCTCGGAAGGCAGTGCTTCTTGAATGTATTTTGGTTGATTTTCAAAATTCTGTTTTCAAGGTTGATTCGTTGCTAAAGTATAAGAAAAGATCAATCTATTCTGTGGATCATAAAGGCATCCTTCTACCAAATTAGGGAGTCCCGAGAATATCTTCAAGAAAGTCTTCCCTGATCTGCCAATTAACATAATCATGTGGCGTCTTTATGGCGATCCCAACTGTCAGACTTCTATGACGCGGGGTTGTGATTCATAAAATCCTAATATACGAAACTGAATCATAGGTTCAAAAATATCTACCCCAGTTTCAGTAAATTGTAAGACGCCATGTTCTGACATGAATCAAAGGAAAATGAAAGTAATAACAATGAAATAACAACTAATAGCTTCAATTTTTGAGTGTCTCTGATACTCCGAATAGTAGGTACCAGATCAAAAGTTCAAAATTCAAAAAGATCACCTCGATGAAAAACGAAAAACTAAAAATACACATCGGAACTTTGGAGTAGTACGAAAGTCTACGAAGAATTGATGAAACCAATTTTTCGAGAGGAAATAAAAGAAGACAGATGGGATTGAATGAAATGAAAAACGATTCCGGAAAAAAAAACTTCTAATCGCCCGTCAAAATACGAGAACAAGAGAGACGAAGAAGAGGTCTCTGAAGCACCGAACAGAACAAAAATATGATGGATGAAGTCATTCAAAAAGAGAACTTATGACGAAAAAAAAACGGACCGATTGAATAAAAATATAGTAGAGAAGAGGAAGAATTCATCAAGAGAATGGCTTTTGCCCCAAAAACTTTTTGCCTTTTTTGCCAAAAAACGAAATTCGAGATGTTGGGTCTTACTAGGAAAAGGGAGAGAGAGAGGGTAGTAGTGCTCTCAAATGGAAAAAAAAACGAGAAAGCAACGAGTATTTATACATCTTTTCACAACTATTTTTCAAGCATTCCCTCCGTTCTGTTTTTCTATTTTTTAGTGGATTTGGGAATAGGAATTCTAGGAAAAACAAGAACAGGTGAATGCATATAATCAGTGTTTTTCAATAAAAGTAATAGAGATTGGAAAAAACTATATTAGAAATGAGAGAGTCTGGCCCCCTGACCGAAAAACAATTCTGAGTTCGCTTACACTTTTGACAATACAACATGGTACCAAAGGTAAAAAACAATCTAACATTTATGCCAACGATTTTGGAAAAATTATATGTTGCTCAATAAAACTTAGTTATGGGGATTTTCATTCCTTTTTACAGTTTTCCGTTGTGAACTCTATTTTTAAGGGGTTAGGGGTTAGTACTTGCACCAGAAGCTGCGACTAAAAATGGCTTAAATCTTCATCAGAGCAAGAAACCAATCCTTTTTCTTCCGCTTTTTTCATGAATAATCAAAGAAGATCCTATCGGTTCGAAAAGGATTAGGTACTGACTTAGAAAAGAGGAAACCGAAAGGAAGGAGAAGGAAAAGGAGAAAAAGGAAGTGACGTGGAATTTGAATCATTTTTTAGAATGCATCAACTGCAGACCTTGTTTTTCTGAGTTGAAAAAAAAAAAGAAAATGATGTCAGGAATCTCTTTTTGGATATGAAATTGTTCAGTATTGAACAGTATATTGAAGTTCAATAGAAGTTCAGCAAAGAGTGCAATCAAAAAACCATATGAGAAATGAAAACTGTTTTTTAATAGAGACAACAACAATCCTAGGTTGTCTATCCCTAATTTGAGAGGAAAGAAACATTTAAATACAATGTTTTCTATTTTTAAGATTCGATATAAGAATAGCCTCAAGCTCATCAAATGAAAAGGACAGCTGATGACGTCTTCATCCAATAATCTTTTCTTTTCTCATCAAAAAAAGAAAGGGCTCATTTAGATTTTCAATCTCTTACTTCTACCTCCTCATCCTGCAATTTTCTCCAAAAACCCATACTTTTTGGTCTCTTTTTTTCATTTATTTCATTTAATTTCAGTTCTTGTTTTAGTTCAAAATGAATCATTGGGAGAAAAAGTCATAAACCGATTGTTTTCTCTTCCTTTTGTGTTAACAGAAATACATTTTCAGAGACAAATAAGAAACAGAGAAAATCGATGAGTAGTTTTCAAGAGGCCGTACGTATAAGAAGAAAAAGAAGAAAAACGGAAAAAAAGAAGAAGAAAACGAAACGAGAGACGTGTTGGAAGGAAAACGGACCCTCTCTCTCTCCTTTTTTCATCCAGAATTTCTCTGTAGGAGAGCACTCCCGGAGAGAGAGAGAGAGAGAGAGAGAGAGAGAGAGAGAGAGAGAGAGAGAGCACAGAGCACACTCGAACAAGAAGAAGAACCACAAAGAAAACGTCGAGACATGAAAATGGAAAATGGAGACGAAACGAAAAGGAGAAAAGAAATCGGAAACGTTCAAACTATTTCACTTTTCTAGTTGAAAGAATGGACACAAGATCCGAAAGAAAAAGTTCAATCGGCTCAATTCCATCTTTGAAGTTGATAGAAAATCAGCTTGTTGAGCTGGTTCTAAAGAAAACTTCAGATCAGAGAATTAGGAATTCTGGGAAGTCGAGACGACCAAAATATTTATTATTTGTTGGTAGGTTCCATCATTTCATGTTTTCAAGTTATCTTGTTCTATATTCTTCTCGTAATTCGCAAACTAATTTCTTTTGTTTTGGGGCTACAGTTTACGGTGTTGACATATTGGAAGCATTCGGCAGTATCAGACGGCCTCTGTAACTTTTTTCACCACAATTCAATTATGATGCTGCTCTGCATTCAATAATGTTTAGTCAATCGAAATTCGGAAGAAAAAACCTAATACGACTTAGAGTTAAGAATTGATAGCATGTTTTATTTGCAAAATCAGATCGATATAAAAAACGAGAAGTAAAACAAAGAGTCGTAGTTGTTCTTTTTGTTCTTTTCGTTCTTCTTTTCGCTTTTCGTTGTGACGCATGTTTGTGTTCCTGTGCCATAATCCTGGATTTACGACAACTCATTAGATCTGGTATGTAGAAGAAGAAGAAAGAAGATAAGAAAGAAAGAAATGTTCATTTGAGATGTATGATCTCTTTTATTTCTTGCAGTGAACAGCTGTTGACCTTCTTGTGAAACGTGTTGCGGTGAATGACATGTCACAACTTTCCATCAAAAGAATATCTTATCCAGGAGGGCTCAGGCTCGAAACTTTGCAGTTATGAAATGATTTGGCTGGCAAAAAACTAATTTCTGTTAGAAAAAGTCAGCAACTTTCAATCTAATGATAATTAAAACCACAAATCTAGAAAGAAATCATTTATTTCGTTGATCCAATAAACATATTGTAACGGATAACCTTTTTTATCAAAGTTTTTGAGTGTCGTTTCACTACTTCTTCTTGTCCTTGGCTCTGTGACACAGTTCAATGATTGTGTTGATTGCAAGCTCGTAGCTCTCGAACGTGTCGAACGTGTTGCATCTCATGAAACTGAAATAATAAAGATTGAAAATATCTTCCAGAAGTTTGAGTGTACCGAATCTGTTTGATGGTATCGGTGTGTTTGATTTTACCATTCTTGGCCAAACGATCCGATTCAGTGTCAGCCAATGCAAAGACTCCACTTCTGAAATATTCAAATGCAAACGTTTTTCATCAGAACCACAAACTTGGAGGCACCATCTCTGCACACAATGACCAGTGGTCCTTTGGTTGGGCATCCGATATACTTGCGAGCCTTCTCCAACATATCCACCAATTCTTGAGCACTGAAGGTGTCACGGTTGAACTTGACAACCTTCATGTTGACTCCATGATCCTTGATGACAGCAGTTGACACGTCATCACTTGTCTTCTCACATCCTTTCTTTCCTCCTGCTCCTTTTTCGAACTTTGTCGAAATATTGCTGGAAACAAGTGTATAGAATAAAGAAATGGGCAGAATAAGCGAACTTGGAATATTCATCCGAAGCCTCCGCAATAATCATTCCTTCTGCCTTGACATGAGCCAACAACTTAAAGAAATCCTTGGCAGCACTGGCATCTCGTGGAGCTTGAGCAAGAACGTATTGATCTAAATCATAATATATTTCTAAATAAACAATATTTTGAGCTTACTTGGCTTGAAACCATCAACCCAAGAAGCATGATAATACTCCACATCGGGAACAATCACACGAGTTGCATCGTACAACCAAACACCTGAAAATAGAAACTTTAATCTAATGAACACTGTTTGAAGATATCCATACTTTCAGAGAAGTTCTTTTCTTTCGGTGCCTTGAAGTAGTTGAAGTAGGTCGGAGACTCCAAGTAACAATCTTTGTATAACTCGGCGACTCCAGCTTCGAAGCTTTTCGAACTGGTTTTTGCAATAATCTAAAGTTGAATTCTTTGAATTTTCCAAAGAAGTTTGGAGCCTTACAAAGTCGCAAAATTTCTTTGGCGAAAGCATTGTCGTCTTCTTCTTACGAGTCGAACGAGCAGAGATACGATTGTTGCCCTGCGCTTTCAGAAGACTTTGTACTGTTTGTCCATTTTGACACGTGTCGCCCATCTTTCCTGGAATAAAATCAATAAATACGGTGGTATTCAAATAGACTGCAAACGTGAGATGAAGAGGACACGTGTTAAATTTAGTAAACGTTGCGATAGCAGACTTTTCTGATAATCTTCGAAGAGCAAACTCACAGTTACCGATGACAAAGTTTTGTTAGATGCTGGCACTTCACAAATGCTGTTCGGTAGTTGTCGTAACTATGATTAGAGTCCAGAACTTCCAGATATATATATGTTCATTTGACCCCATGACCTTGTCACCAAAACCTAACCTGCCCCAGAAACTTACGGAAGAGAATTTTTGGATTTTTTTGACGTGACTAAAAATAATCTCAAGACTTCACTTTTATACACTGTTTAGCATGTGAAACCATGTTTCCTGTTTTGATCAACCAACCTAGTTTAGTTTGTGTTTTTTTTAGTTTGTGTCCTAGAATTATTATCTGTGAATAAAAAGTTTCAAATATATTGGTCGAACTTTGTTGGATAGTTTCTATATTCAAACTTCAATTTCCGATAGTTTGTAACCGGAAATTCGAACTCAATGAAAGTTTTTGATTACTTTTTCAACTTTTTTGAGCCTCAAAACAACGAAACTTCTGTGCTAGACAGAACATTTTGCGTGATAAATCTCAATATTGACCTAATAAATTTAAATTTTATTACTCCAAAAAAGCATTTTTCTCCCTATGAGACAGCTGAATTTGATTATATTGAGACATTCTCTCCTAGGCCGCAAACTATTTTCTTTGAATTGAACTTTAGTTTTGTTTAGACATTCTTAACTCAAAATTTATTTCCATTTTCTGAAACATTTAGCTGCTTTTTAGAGTTTAGGCAGGTGAGAATGTATTCGAGTTTGCAGTTAGACATCAGAGTGATACTCGAATGTACTTTTTAGAAATTTGTTTTGTTTTTGAATTCCGAGCTGTAATTCAATTTTAAATGACCTGACATTTCAATTGATTTCTTGTTTTAGTGTTGAAACAATTTTTGTACTTCGAGCTCTTTGATACTGTGAGATGCAGTTTTCCACTGTAGCATCCCTGTTTCCAATTTTCATTCCGTTCAATTTTCAAGGAATAAGCTTCACTTTTTTTGTATTTTATGTTCATGATTAACAATCACTTTAGAAAAAAATTTCAGACAAATTTCATCTTTCTTGAAAAAATTTCAAACCTTAATTCGCTAAAAACTAGTAGAGTGGAATCGATGTTTCCGATTGAAAGAATCACGAATGTTCTGTGTTGATTTGGGTACAACCATTGAACTTTTCGATGTTTACAAAAAACGTCTTAAATCTCTGAAAATGAAATCATCAGAGTTCAACACATTTATCAATGAATTTTAACTCTCAATATAACCAAACTCAGTTTCATTGAGCTCTTTCTCAGTTGTACAGTTCTTCCTTCATTCTACTTTCCATAGTTTTGCATCAAACTTCACTCAAATCTGTTCTTACATAAAACTTGCCCCAATTCACAGTCACATTACTCATTTTCGTTCCATAACCATTCATTAAATCATATTGTTCCTTCTGATAAATATCACTTTCCCTGGCAAATTATATCGTTTGAAACAATATTTAAATGCTCTTTTTCATTGTTGATCCAATCGTCTTCATATATTTTCTTGAGACACTTTGTGATCTGTGTTTGAATATCTTGAGGAATAAAACCTTCATGAAATAAGAACGAACAGAAACATTCCTATCTCTGAAAAGGGGCGGAGCTTTGTTTTTTGTTCTAAAGCATAACTCTCTTATTCATTCATTGTTTTTCCCACAATTCTGTTTTGTCTTACTCCAAAAAAAAACCGATAGACACGCAATTTCTGGATTGATACTGTGAATGGAAATGAATCCATTACAGATGAAAGTGATTACAATATGTCAAATGGTTTATGGTATTCCTTCACTTCTATTATTAATATTCTTCTTCATTTTACCATTCCCATGCAGGCAACAGTTAAGCAGTCCATTCTATAAAGTATTGCAAGTTGATATTCTTGTGGTAAGTAAGGAAAAGAGTTAGTTTTATGATACCTTGAATAGAAAAGCACACGTTGTAGTAAGGTATTCTCTAGTATGAGAGATATCAATTCTACTTATGACACTCTATTGTCATGTGTTCAGATTATTAGGCTACAAACTAAAGGATCTTTAGAAGTTCATGTCAGCAATTTGACAAAGATCAAGGATTTGTTATTGCATTTTTAGATCCAAAATAAATCAGGCAGTTTTAGTTTATTTTAAGTTAGTTTAAGTCATATAACGGCAACCAACGACTACTTCTAATCAAAACTACCAATCTGCTAACATTCGTTTGCAATCCAAATTGAAACACGTGTAGCCGTTGTACTGTAGCGCAAACTCCAACGTTTTGTGAAACTAGAAACTCATGAGTGTATGTTCTTGATCGTTTTACAAAGCCTGTGTTATATTTCACCGTTTAATTTTGAACCGTGCTACTGTACTGCCATCTTAAGACACATTTTGTTATCAAAAAATCAGAATCCAAAAGTCCAAAGTCCTCATTTAGTTTTCCGGACCCACGGGTATATATTCTCCCACTCCCACTGGTGCAGGTATCATACTCTCTCATAATCCATAGACCTTCCCACACCTGTTTATTGTTTCCGTGCAAGCTTTTCCAACTTTCCCTTCAGTTTACGTGGATTTTGAAAATCCTAGAGTTCTGACGTATTGTGCTTTGAATCATTGACATTTTGCACAAAAAATAAGAATCAGGAAATAAAAAAATTAATGGAAATGTTCGTAGTATTTGGGATACTCACTCTTGTTTCAAAAAAGCACCTGGCGAGAGTTTGAGTGAACTAATGGAAGGAGGCGTGAGGTCAAAAAGTCATTTTTGATTATTTTCAGAACATATTATGTTACATCAATACATGGATAGCAATCAGATTAGAACATTTCGAAATTGGAACTCGATTTCTGATTTTTCTGGAACTGTCTATACCAAACACTTTGACGATCACAAGGCTACTCGTTTCAGCGTAAGTTTGAAAAAGGACCATTGAAATCTGGCTGGGTTCCTTTCAAAAAACAATGCTTTATAGATTTTTTCACATGCAAAATGTCACAGGACTTTCATTAGTTCTCTATCGTTTCACTTCAGTTCATTTCTTGACTTCCGATGAGGTAAATTCGATTTTGAACTTGAAAAACTTGTGATTCTATTTTCTAGAAATGGAAGAGATGGTATTCTTGTGTTCCAGTCTTCGGAACACTGTATTCCTTCGCAGTTCTTACACCATGGTGGTATTTCGGACCACTTGTGACGACAGTGAAAATAGTGGATGGACAAATTCAGAAAACAATCGACAAAGTGAAATTGAAACTCTTTTTCAATTGAAAAACTGGAATCATTTCAGAAAGGTCTCTTCACTCATGCAACAATCAATCCAGTGTTTTCTGCATTTTATTTCCTGATGATTCTGTTATTCGGAGTATGGACAACAATGAGATTGGAAGAAAAAGGACAGAAAAGTCGTTCGAATCGACATAAACATTTTGTAAAAAGGCTGACTAGAATCATTGTTTGCAATAGTATTTTAATGTCCGGTAATTTGTTGCTTTTGGTAAGATCCAAAGGAAAATAGACGGAAACGAAATTAAGCCTTGTTTCAGATTGTTATAGGTATTGCATACATATTTGTGCCGCCTGCATCAATTCTACAAGTTCAAATGATTGTAGTCACGTTTACATCTGATATGGTACGTTGTTACGGTTCGAGCATTCTCATTATAAACATTTAATTTAGGTAACATTAGCGATGCCCTATATTCTATTCACATTTGATTCGAATATTCGACGTCTTCTGAAGTTGGAGCCATCTCAAATTCCGATAGGAATGACAAGTTGTACAGGAAGAACAATCACAAATTACGTAGTCAATAATTGATTTTGTTTTTATTTCCTCAATTAAAAAAGCGATCTTCGATCCATATGATTAATGAAGTGATATCACTCAATCTTATCATTTTTCCATCTTCTTTTTTCTTCATTTCTGTTCTAACCCATATCACTTTTTTCGTCTTCTTCATCTTTACCAAATTCGGCGAGAAACAGAAAAAAAAAGAGACAGATCGATTCCAATTTGTGTTTCTGTCTCAATTCAATTCGATTCTCTGTCCACTCAACCTACTGACTGTTTTTGTTTCGATTATCTATTTACTTTGAATCAATTGATCAATTGATTTTAATGAAAACCTGTTAAAATAACCTCGAATGTTTACTTTTCAATCTTTATTCATTGTAGAAATCAGGTGTAATCAGGATAGATTCGTTTTCATTTTCTGTCCTAGTTTTAACACTTGATATGTTGAAGGCAACTTGCAATTTTTTGTATATTTTCGTGTTTTGTCGGTCAGAAATCACTCAAGAACCCTAAATGTGTAACTATTTTTTGAATCGAGTGGTGACCTAGACTTCACAATCGCCCAACAATGCATTCTTAGTCCATATGGCATTTCTAGAAGTTTCATTAAGCAGTTCCGGTAGGCCGACTGTATTAGTCATGCCATGAAGGTGTTCGTATCAATAGTATCACATGCTACAGAAAGTCATTCTAGGAAGCCTAGCCCACTTATGGCAGTTGTGATGATACTTCCTGATGATCCAATGTGTTTCCACCATTTCTCGTTTGATTTTGAATCTTGAGTTCTCAAAACGCACTAAGAACAACGTTCTATTCAGGTCATCAAATGTGGCCTTTACTTTTATTGGGCATTGCTGGTTTTGTATCAGCCGGTAGTCCTGGAACAAATGGAGATATTCATCAACCGGCTCTTCAAAAAGAACTTCTCGAGGAAGCAAAAGTGAGCGACCGCATAAATATTTTCCTCAGTTTGAATGTTTTGACAGGTGTACCTTTTCAAATTTGGCTACATGATTCCTGATCCTCATCAAGGTGTCAAGTCGGTCCAGGAACCAACACCACAACAGATTCATGATGCTCTTGTGTACGCTTTCTCCATTCAGATAATGAAGTTATCTGTAAATACTAATTATTTTTCAGACGCTTCCAATCCGCCTTCCTATACTACTCGTCTGGAACCGTTGATGTACCAACTCAAGCAAAAATGAATGAGTGGAGATGTGCAAATAACGATATGGATCGGGGATCACCGATTGCTCGTGAGTACTAGTTTTTGAACTCGTTATGATGACTCAAATTAGAGTTTTAAGCAGCCTCAAAGAAAGAACTGTGGACCAAAAAATCATTGACATACAAGATAGTGAATACTCCAAGAACATTGTCAGAGGCTCAAATTAGATCAGCAGCTCATGAAGCATTTGAACAATGGACAAGAGCAAGTGGATTCAAATTTGTAGAAAATAATGGACAGAATCCAGATATCACTATTACTTTCTATGATGTTCCACAGAGCAATTTGAGAAGTTTGTGTGGATTTTCAGGAACTAATGTGCTTAAATTCTGAATTCCAGTCGCCGGCAGTGCATCCAAACCCCTCAATAGTCACATCATTCTGGACAAGAATCAAGATTGGGCGTACAAGGCACAAGCTCCAATGGGAATCTCTCTCTACCATACACTTCTTCATGAAATTGGACATGTTCTTGGATTACCACACACTTTTTATAGAGGGTAAGCTTTCGTTTATAGGAAAACTTATTCAAAATGTTCCAGGTCTATCATGCACCCAATCTTCAAGCCAGTTCTTCTTCCATTTGGTACTTTGGACATTGTTCCGAACGTTGATCGTCTTGCAATTCGGAAAATTTACGGTGAGTAATAAATGAACAAGTCACAAAAGTCGATTAAATTAAAATTGACCACTTGATGTCTCAATGTTCTGTTACAAATCAGAAGAAGGTGTAGTTGAATTCTAGCCAATTGGAGACCATCAAAACGGTACGAATCAAATCAGAGTTTTAAGACAGATCAGATTCTTCCTGTTGCTTTTGTATGAAAGGTGGATGAGCCGTAGCTATTGATCTGTCAAATAAGATTGTGACCGATGATTGACTTTTCAGACTTATTGAAAAAAGGTTTAATCACCTTTTCTAAAAAAAATTTTATCAACTAGAAATCACTGTTTTCAACAATAATTAGACATCGAACTCTTGTTTCGTTGTTGAACAAAGGGTTACTGTAGTATCATTGAACAGGGGTTTCAAAACTAGTCAGCCGTTAGAAGTTAGTCGAACATGTATATTCTATTCCTGTATTCAATCTGCATCTCAACCCCAATCTAAGTTTGTGCAGACACAAATGCATGTCACTTAATGATCCAAAAATCTATTCCAAATTAGAAAGGTCAGGTCTAGTCTTGATCAAGAGGGTTCTAGTCTCCGTTTCTATATATTCTTTCTTCCACAAAACTGAGTATTTCGTTCTCTCAACTCGAATCCAAACCCGTGAATCGTTTTCTTTTTTCTGTGGTTTTTTATGTCCATCCCGTGAAGAACAGCTGCATTTCAATCTGCTTTGCTCTCTTGCCTCTCGGTTTCCTGCTCTCTCATAAATTCTCGTTTTCCATTGACTTCACATTTTCTTTCGGAAGAAAAGAGAAACGAGTTGACTTTCTCTCTCTTCTAAATGAACTTCAATTTATCTTTGTTTCTGTTATTTTCTTCTTGTGTTCTTTGTACAATCGGAGGTCCACCAGGAATTGAAGTAGAGAGCACTAATAATAATGGGGTTGAAGATAATACTCCAGTCACATCTGAAGGAGGAGAAGGTTTGTGGAAGAGTGAAAACTGAAAAGTAAAAGAAAATGTTCGTGTTGGATTTCATTCGAAATGCTGTCATTTTTCTTGGTTAGTTCGATCGAAAAGAGAAGAATCCCTATTCTTCAACTTTTGTTTTCCATAGGTACTGGAAACCACGGAAATTCCTGAAATATTTCCGATCCAGGTTGACCGGAAACATGTGACATGTCATATCATATATCTTCCTTGTTCAATCTTCTTCATTTTTTACATCTCATCTTTCAGGACTCTCGTCCGTCGATCACTCGGTCCCCTCATCGGATATTGCTCAATCGAAATGTCCAAAACATATCGACTCGGTTGTAGCCAGTGAGTTTAAAATAGAAGCATGACCTTCTATTAGAGAGGAATACTGATTCTTTTAGTCAACGACCAAGAATGGCTCTTGTTCCGTGAAAACAAGGTATACAAATTGAACAACAGAAAGTTTGTTGACAACGGACGTCCAATTCAACAAGTTTTCCCACGTGGACCTCAATTTGTTAATGCCACAGTTTCCTCCGGCCAGCTGACTCTTTTGTTTGTGGAGAGAACTA
>GL379966.1:21084-101886 GCA_000143925.2 Caenorhabditis brenneri
TTTTCGTGCCGAGACACCGCGGCCGTCAAAAATCGGATCTTCGGCCAGCACTTGCTTTTGTACCGATTGGCATAATATATCGAATTCTCAGTTCCACGGAGCAATTTTTCATTCATTCCCCCTGTGATCGCATCAATTTTCTGGCTACTAAGACTAGCTCCAACACAAACCCACAAGAATCCCCCCTCCACGTCGTTGATTCATTTTCTAAATGATGCACTGAGACGTGCTTTCAATTTTACAACAAACACAGGATATAGGCCAAGAGAGCATCTCATGAGAATGTGAGAAGGATATGTATTTTTGAGTCTCTTTCTCTCATTCCAACTCAAAACTTCTCTTCTTCTTTTTTTAAAAACCGAACTCTTCTCTCTAATTCAATAATGGCGGCACCTGTGCCGTATCGAATCGATCAAACAAAGGTATGTAACTTCTATCTTCCTTCTTCAAGACTCTGGATTTAAGTATCCATTGAATGACCCAGTCAGATCATAAATACGATGACATGTGTCGTCTCTACTATCATTTCTTCATTTCTTTCTCATCCAATCCGTTCTTTTCATTTCTTTTCTGATAGTGAGAGCACGATTCAATACATCTTCAAGCCAAAAACAAACTAATTATTTTTGTTTTATTATCAGTCAATGCCCAACTTTCCGCCCACTGTCTACTATCGGGATACCTATGGATTCGATGATCGACCCAGTGAATCTGATAATGATAGTATTACCACAAAGTCAACAGGTACGTTTTTCATTCTTAAAATCGTTCAAATAGATTGATTTCTTGTTGTCCCAAACATGATTTTATTTCTTTCCAATTTTTGGAGTTTTCAGTAACAGTCCGAACAACCTACAATATAAATCCGGGTGGTGGTGGTGGAATGGCTATAAATCCAACGTATCAACAGATTCATAACCGAAATATGAATAATGGAGATTCGTCAAAAGCCATGAACTATTCACATGTTTCTAATTCTTTTCATGTAAGTTCCTAATTCGAAAAAATTTGGAAATAATACAAAATTTAGGTTGAACAGTTAGTCACATCAAAAATATTGACACCGAATCCGAGAACAATTCTGATATGTGTTCTGATTGCGGCAGCCAGTGCTGTTCAATTGGTAAGTTGAATTATACAGAGAGAAATTCAAAGAAAAAGAAATTTCAGTTGATTTTTTCAATGATTGCTGTTTTCTACGATGGTCCGTTTCCGTGGCCATTAATACTATGTTTTTTGATGTTATGTAATTGTTTAGTTATTTTTATATTTATAAGATTTCAACCTACAAGAGGATGGTTGGTAAGTGCGATCCCTAATGGTGCGGGCAAGTATCAAAACAATAAAAGTTGCAGATAGCCAGTCTGATAGCTGCTGCATTATCATTTATTGAGTGCACTTCTTTTTTCTTTTGGACAGCTTTGTTAATTGGGGATGAAGAGAAATATCTCGAGAAAGTGGGAGCGAATGATAATCGAATAGTTACAAGTACTCGAATCGCAATGTACATGTGTCAAATGTTATTTGGACCAATTCATTGTGAGTTATTTCAGAATCTTCTCCTAAAACCCTATTTTAATGAAACTGTTCATTTTCAGTGATTGCCTGTGGACTAATAATTTGGAAGCTTCGAACACAGTTATCCCCTTCAGATGAAGTGGTGAACGGATATTTTTTGAGTGAACCAGAACTTGGTCATCAGGTAAATTTTTTAAAATCTGATCCTTCAATTCCCGGATAGTTTCTCTTATAAATCTCATTTCCAGAAAATCTTAGTGCCAATTGAACTTCGTCAAATTCGTGATCAAAGTGACGATGAGACCGAAAATGCGTCTATTGGTGTACAAACGGGTGGATCAAGAAATAATTGAAATGAATAAGTTTTTTTTTAATCGGGACTGAAAGTCTTTCATGATTTCACTTATTGTTTTGAAAAAGTTGGTCGAACTATAAACTCATTTTTCAATTGAAAACGAAAAAAACGTTATAAAAGAACATACCTCTTTGATATTGAGAAATCGTCGGTATGCAGTCGATCTTGACAAAATAATGATTCTTACTTTTTCTAGTTCTGCTTTCTGAGGTTTGATGCCTAACCTGTAAAAAATTTACGAATATAATATGAAATATAATCGGTAGAGAAAAGTATTTTCTGAACAAAACAAGTATTTACTTACCTGTGCAAAATAAATTGTGAGAAGGTTTTGAAGAGTGTAGATCCTGAACATCCGTGAACTAAAGGGCTATTGTAGAACAGTCCATTCCTTTGACGAGCCAAAAGTGGCATCATTACACTTTTGAAACAAACACGTTGTCCATCTGGAAACAACAAGATAGTTATGAACAAAAGGAAATCTATTTACCGAAATCATTCAATTCGTAGGGTTCATTTCTCGAAAAAGCTTTCCAGGTGATGCCGTAATAGTGATCATTGTAACCGCCGGGGTGCTAGAAAACTGTATTTTTTAATGTTATGATGAGTTCATTAGTTACCGTATCCCACAAAAGAATATCGACATCTTGATCAAAAGTTTGGTTTATATGCAAAGAAGCATAGAGATTGATGAAATCACAGAAGTGATGATATCTAGAAATTAACTCATGGGTTTGCAATTGGCAACAAGATTCACTCACAAGTTGACAGCCGCATCCAGTTTCATGATTATTGTAGGCTTATCAAAATAAATATCACAATGGTTGTCATCTACAACGAAATCAGGTTTTGACTGAAAGTGTTGTAGCTCGTCAGCCCTGGAAGGTTTGATTTTCGTCAGATTTTGAGAGAGATAATATTACCAGCTCATCAAATACCCCTTCACATTCAGATTATTATCGAGGATTTTCTTTTCAAACTTCTCACAGTTTCCTCCCACTTGTCCAGATTGTATGACATCCTGTCGGTATCTTGTAGAAGTTTGAATTTTCAAATTTGTGAAATCAAAGTAGATGTTTCGTCCGACGCAGTGAGTAAGATGATCAGAACAAGAAAGGCTGGATCGAGTCTGGAAATGTATCAATAGTTTTGAGACTCTGAGATATGATAATATGTTTTAGCATACGAACATTGAACAGCTACTGGATTGAATTTGAACTTTCATTTCTTAATCATGGGATACTACATCCGAATTGAGTTGAAACTCATAAAAATGGTTTAAATGACATCAGTGAATATTTGTCGTTACATAAGCTGCAAACAAAATATTATTGGATAATCCAAATATCAGAGGACGAACTCCGTCAAACTAGATTATTGTTTTTTAAACCTTGGTTCTTAATTTTTGAATTGTTCATAACTATCTGGTTTTTAACTGAAAAATGACAAATTTTATCCAATGTAGACAGAGAAATGACGAATGTTATTTGGATGTGAAAGTGAACAAAACAAGAACGGATAATGATGGTAATCCTGGTCTGGTATAAAAGATCCAGCATGTGAAAGGTAGGTCAGAAACAAAACATTTCTACAACTCTAAACCATGATGTCTGCTAAATTCACTATTCTTCTCGTTATCATTGGACTGGTAATGGCTGAAGCAACCAATGAACAAGCTGGAGCTCAAAGTGGACAACCAGGAGCCAGTGGTCAAAGTGGAACTAATCCAAATGGACAACCAAAGCCCGGCAATAACCAAGGAGGTCAACCAGGACAACCAGGACAACCAGGACAACCAGGACAACCAGGACAACCAGGACAGCCAGGTGCCACTGGAAAACCAGTAGCTAGCGGAAAAGCATAAACTCTAATTATTAATCTTCCGATGTACATTTAACTTCACATCACATTTGAATTTTTGCTTGTATTTGATAATGCTTCTGAATAAACTGGGAACTAACACAAACAGTTTTGTGGAAAGAAAAACTTTTTTAATATTGGAAAAATGCGCTACTTCAAATCATGAAGAAGAAACGATTAAGATTGATTACATGAAAAAGATTCCCATCTAAAGATGGTTATCTAGACTCGAGTCAAATGGATTTTCAGTTCGATTTTAGGAGTTGGTTTTCGAAACGAGTTAATGAACCCGTATTATATTTCAACTATTTCTTCATGACATCGAAAGTAACCAATTTTTTCAATCTTCTTACCAGATCAATAGATGTGCAGATATCATGCTTGACTAGTCGTGAGTTCATGTATCCAAAATCTCCTTGCTCATAGAACTTTTCTGCTACTTTTCTGAAAAAAAAAATTTCAAAAACCATTCCAAGATGAAAATAACTTACATGTTCAAGTTTTTATCGCAACTTGTAAATTTACTTCGTACACTGATGGAGTTTTGTTTTTCACAACCCGGTTCAAAGCCAAAGCATTTTGTAGAGTTGAGATTAATTTTACAGTTTGGATCTTGAACACATCTTTCTCGGAGTTCAGAATTCGAAGAAACATGATATTCTAATAATTGTCGAGGAAGATTTAGTTCCTTTAACCAATTGGCTTCTAGGTGTAGTGGGAGTACGAGATAGAAAAACCAGCGACCACCTAGCATTTCACTTTTGACATCGAAAACTATAGCAACAGGAGCATCTCTTAATTAATTCTTTTGAAAAGCACAAAGTGGCTCAAAAAGGAAAAACAAGAGGACGAAAATGGAAAAGGATGGTATAGAGATAAGAGACACAGACGTGTCAAGGTAAGACCAAACGGAAAGATAATGGGAGTTTATGAGTGGGGGCAATAGAACGAGACCGTTCTCAAGGTGATTTCCAAAAGACATCGAGATCGGGAAGGAGGGTGCATTTCTATTCAATCAGGACAATAAGGTCATTTCGCAGAAGTGTTTCCGAATGTTGTGGAAATGTTTCATGCAAGGAAATATTTGATAATCATAAAGTTACATGGTTAGATAGCTAGGTCATGTTTGTTTATTTTAGATATGAAATCGAGTTGTTGGTAGATGAAATACCATTTTCTCAGGTTGTTTTTGTGCAGGAAACAACATTTGATTTCTCAATTCTAGTGATCTCTCCCATGAATATGAACTGTCTTCATCCCAACTCACCTTTTATTTTATTTTTTTTCACTTTTATGTTATTCATCCATTCAACCTTATAGAGGTGCGCTTTCTGTTTTTTTTTTAATTCTAAAATAACTTTGTTTCGAAATAGTTTTATTTTCAAAAACACGCTCATTTACACATTCAATATACAAAATTGATAATCTAATTTCCTGTAGCATTGACCACTTCTGGTGCACGATAAGCCAATTCGGTCATACTTCCCTATAAACCGAAAATCATAATTTCTGATGCAACAAACTCTTTATCACTTACATTGTACAGTTTCGCTTTGATTCCACTTCTCTCCAAAGCAGTGAAAATGACAGATGCTTGAATTCCCGTATTGCATGCCACGTATACTTGATTTCCAGGAGTCAGTCCCAACTTGGCAATCTTTTCATCAACTTCCTGTTGACTCAAGAATCCATCTGGTCCGATAACTTCAGCCATTGGGAAGTTGATGGCACCAGTGACATGGGATCCAGTGGCTTCTGAAAAAAAGAACTTAATAGAAACAGAAAGAGGAAGTACACTGACTAGTTCCTGGATAAGTTGCAGAAAGTGGATCTTGTCCAGTGAATTGAGCTGGAATTCTAGCATCCAGATAGTCGATATTATTTTCTTTGAAATGATTGAATGGAATTTCTTCAAAGTTTGCTAAAATCTCAGAGTTGAATGCTCTGACATCGACATTTCCAAGAGTTGGTTTCACAGTTTCAGCATTCGTGGATCCTCCAGCAGCCTTCCAAGCATCAAGTCCTCCATTCAAGAGACTGACGTTGGTGAATCCATAAGTCTGAAAACGAAACATAATTTAGAGATCAATTTTATTGAACATAGTAAAAGCAGAATAGTGTATTTTCTAAAAACTTGTTTAAAAATAATAAGAGTAAGCAACGAAACTCAGAATATGTTTTCGAATGACACTGGACTTTGGAATGAGGAATCTCAATCTAACATCAATTCTCAATAACATCATTCCTAGTTAACTACATCGGAATAACTGAATCATGGCCCACTTACATCAATAAAACAACATAACCAAAAATTAACTAAATAAACCATTCTGGAAAAGTCATTTGAAAATAAATACGATCTATTTCCGCTTTTCATAACAAATGAATCACTTTTGAAAGTGAATTTTCATCCACAAATCCACAATTGTAATTGTTCTATCTCTGCGTCTCTATCCTTTCTATGGTCTCTATTTCAAAGTTCACAAACATTTTTCACTCTGTTTTTGGTGACTAATAATATGTCTCTTCTCTCGAAACTAGGATTTGCAAACATTACTGAAAAAGATCACCATCATGCATTTTCCTATATAAAGTTGATGGTTTCAATGGCAAAAGTATCAATTTCATTTATTTAGTATATTCAACTAAATATGATTTCTATCAAACTTTCCCTTCTTTTCCTTATTACTGGATTAGCTCTTGCTGTTCCAACTAATAATAAGCATACTGATAGATGGAGAACATCCACTACCACTGTCAGTTCAATCCGAAATGGTCAGAATGGATTTGGAGGATCTAATTCAAACGGTCAGATGCCACCTGGACAAACAAATCAAATGAGCGGAAGTATGTCTAACATCAGAAGTAACTCCAGAAACAAACGATCAGTAGAAATGCCAAACTTTGGAGAACAATCTGGACAAGTGGGTCAATCGGAATTCGGAGGATTCGGTGAAAACTCTAATGGTGTGATGGGAAACCACCACACTGGATTCACTGGAATGCCATTCACGAGACAAATGGGGTCAGAATTCGGTGAGCAAAACGGAGAATCTGGGCAGAATGAGTTCAGTGGGTTCAACTCCGAGAGAAACTCTAAAGCTAAGAGAGCAGTTGGATCTTCAAGTAGTCGTGGTCAATCTGGACAATCTTCTCCGAACGGATTTGGAGGATCAAGTTCAAACGGACAAATGACATCGGGATTCGGGGGATCTAACCAAGGAAGTTCCAATGGATTCAGTGGATCTAGCTCCAATGCACAAATGGGATCTGGATTCGGTGGACAGAGTGGATCAAGCCAAGGAGTCTCACAAAACGGATTTGGTGGATCAAGTTCAAGCGGTCAGATGGGATCTGGATTCAACGGTGGCCAGAACAGTCAATTAACTCGAACGGGATTCAGTGGATCCAGCTCAACAGGTCGTGGTAACTCCAGAAACAAGAGAGCAGTTGAATCAACAGTCGGTCGGTTTGGACAGAACAGCCAGTCTGGATTCGGAGGAATAAACTCGAACGGTCAAAGCAGTTCCAACGGACAAGTGGAATCAGGATTTGGTGGGGAATCTACTCAATCGGAACAATCTGGTTTCAACGGAATGAGCTCAAACGGACAAATGGGAATGAATGGACAAAACACTCAATCAAGTCAATCTGGATTTGGTGGATCAAACTCCAATACTCGTGAAAACATCAGAAACAAAAGATCATTTGGATCATCTGGACTGAATGGACAATCTGGACAAACCGGACAATCAACACAAAACGGATTTGGTGGATCCAGCGCAAACGGGCAGATGACTTCTGGATTTGGAGGATTCAACCAAGGAACCTCGAATGGATTCAGTGGATCAAGCTCTAATGGACAAACGGGATCTGGATTTGGAAGCCGAGGTCAATTTGGAGGATTTGGTCAAGGTTCCACTGGTCAGATGGGAGCTGGATTTGGTGGACAAACAGGTCAGAGTGGTTTTGGTGGATCTAGTTCAAATGGACAAGGAACATCCGGACAGTCAGGATTTGGTGGACAACAAAGTGGTCAAAATGGGTTTGGTGGCAGCTTCAATGGACAAGGAAGTTCAAGCAGTCAGAATGGATTCTCCGGGAAATAAATGAGAATTTCTAAATACCTCATGCCATAACTGGTGCTATTACTTTCCTCAATGTTTTTTTTTTTCATTCTCAAACGATACGAATAAACTATTATCAATTTCTGAAACTCACTTTCAAAGTCCAATAAGCTCTTGAAGCAAACATCATTCCAGAGGCAGCTCCTCGACTGTAGATAACAACTTGATCATTGTTGTTGACTCCCAAAAGACGGAGATACTTTTGAAAAACCTCTGGTGGATAGAGATCAAATTTGATGTATTCTGATTTGAAGTAAGCTGAGTCGAAGTTATAGAACGCAGCTCCTGGAATGTGTTCAGTAGCATATGCTCCAGCAGGCATGTAACTGGCATCGAGAACTCGTACTTTCTGAAAGAAAAATTAGAACAACCAATATGAAGATCAAAGTATTGAAAAAACAAATAAATTAACAAAATTCATTCAAAAAACTCACATTCAAATTCTGGATCAACCATTGTGGTGTGACAAGAGAATTGGTGCTCATTGCTCTGAAATGGGGAAAGACTGGATGAGAACTGGCAGATGACGATTGAATGTTAGTAAACAGAATAAAGACGAAGACAAGAAGAGTTAATGAAGAGACAGGCACACACCTTTTGAAAATACTTATCATGTTTCGTGTTGGTTGATGGCTGTGAAAAGAGCGGGGAAATGGAAAACTGCCGATTTTCTGAGCGGTTCATCGAAATTTATAGTCATTTTCACCTCTTTTTGATAAGACTCACGTAAATTAGAAACACTTTTTTCCTCTTTTTTCACTGAAGGTTAGAAATGTGACTAGAGACACGTTCAAACGAAAGAGAGGGAGAGACGAAGAGTGAGAGACGAAGAGAGAAAGACAGATTGGAAATCGAATGACTGTGAAGAGAAACAGAGAACAGGAGAACAGTTAGGTCATAACCTAGAGGACTTTTTTCTTGTGCGAAGAAGTGAAAAAAGGGTGAAGAAGGAATGTGTGTCAATTGAGCATGAAGGAACAACTCGTGAAACGTTGGAATATGTCGATATTTCCATCTAGAGTTAATTTTAGGAAACAACATGCGTTGAATCGGCATACTTCGGAAAAATAATTCACGTACCAATACTAATGGATCCTGTCTGATATAGTCTGGTTATCAACAAATTGTGATCACACACATTTTCAAAGGTACTGGATATTTTTTTTTGATCATTTAAGCTCCGAGATCAATGATAATTCTCTTCATTGGAAATTGTTTCCCGTCCACTATACGCATTCCCATCCGCCCACGCTGAGAACTGTTTGAGTTCCCTGGAAATCATGAATAAAAGAGTTTCCAGATTCATTGTTAGCCTAAACGAAACGACTGGATATCTTTGGTCTTCAGTACATTTTCTACAGCCACATGAGCAACTTTTAACATTTTTTCTTTTTTTTTTCCTGATTGCTTAAGTTTTCCTCCACCAAACTACATATCAATTTTTGGCTCAGTCTGCGTAAACGAGAACCTATTCGCCATTTTCTTCTTTGAATTCAGATGATTTGTTTGGTAAACTACCTTCATTTTTAAAATCTCCGATTTTATAAAAAAAATCCAGTGGTCTAAAATAACTGTTATCTTGTTTTCAGTAGTCTTTTGTCCGATTTGGTTTCAAGTGGGCATTCATTTAACACGAATCTTGTGATGTTTTGCATTGTTTTTTCTAGGAAAACATCCAGTAATAGAACAGAACAAAAACAAGTAATCTGAATCATATTTTTATTCGTTCAATCACACAGAATTCAATTAGTCTTCTGTTGTCCTCCGAATCCGCCTGATCCTCCTTGGTTGTTCTTGTTACTTCCCTGGACGTCTGTATTGTTTCCACTGAATCCGTTCTGTCCGTTTTGACCCATTTGACCATTTTGAGCTCCTCCAATGCCATTTATTCCATTTGAAGATGTTGTCATTTTTCCTTGACTGTTCTGTCCTCCACTGTTTCCGTTTCCGTTGTTCTTGTTGCCAGATCCAGCAATTACAAGTGAAACGAGAAGAAGAAAAATTACGAATTTAGTAGAGAGCATTTTTCAAATCAGGAAAGACTTTTCCGGTGAAGAGAAGTCGCGTTGGAAACATTTTATAGTGTACGATTTGATGATGAACTTGGTTGTGAAAAGTTTTAATGACATGTAAATCCGATTTGAAATGACGAACAATTGGCCATCAGAGGGAGAAAAAATGTTTTTGAACTTTGAGAAAATAGAGAACAAATATGTTTCGGTTCACTTGCAGAAATCTGTAATTAGGCGTTTACAGAAGATTCAGAATAGCCATGCAAGGATTATCAAGAGTTCCTTTGTGCTTTGATTGAACTCATTGGGAATAACGCAGTTTCTTCTCCAATCACTCAAGCTAGAAGTTCTCATCACCCGGGATCAAGAAAAACAGTCATAATGAAACAATCTTTCTGCAGAAAAAGATTTCATGCAATACGACGAATTCTCGGAAATGCATTACCACCTCCGCATGATTTTTCAATACATCCATTATCTTAAAATGGGTTCACATTAGCATGTCATCGTCATCCACTTTCAGGTCACTCGTGATTCTCTTCCTCTTCATTTTCTTCCTGTCTACCGGTTTGAGATCCAGTTCTGACCGTTTGAACAGGAACGTCCTTTTTTCTGCATCTCCAATATCAATCATAAATCCACACGGGAAAGTGACCAAGTCACTTTCCATTTTTTCTGCCAGAAGATGATCACACATTGCATTGTCGTGTCCATTCATTCAACCACCACTCTTCTTCTTCTCCAGTTTCTTTTCCCGCCATCGCCGCTATTTTTTCTTCTTCTTCTGATGTTTTTGATATCTCTTTTCTACTCTTTTTTATATGTTTTCTCAATTTCTCCTCAAAACAATAACAAAATATTGCCGGAATTGGTGATGGCATAGTAGAAAGTGACCGTCGATCTGACTGAAATTCTGAAATTGAGAATCAGAATTCGGTCAGTTGAGAAGAAAGGAGGAGGAAGGATGCGCATATAAAAGTGTTCCTAATCGTATCAAAAATGAGATTGTCTTCTTTTTTTTGCCAGCTGTCTATGATACGATTTTCATATTCAACAATAACAACTTGACAAATTTCAGGAGGAAAAATGAATACTGCGGTTTCCACGATTGGATTTTTGACACTCATTTTGGCAGTGTTCGCAATGCCTGATCCACCTGCGTTCCCAATCGTAAGTTTCAAAATATGTTTGGATCTGCCTCCTAAAATCATCCATATGTTGTTGAATTAGCCTAACTCTATCTGTCTAGTACCGATTGCAATCTCTGTTTTCCCGACCCTCCGTACGGGTTGTCTCGTCTAACACACCGATAAATTCTTTCGTTCAACTATTTGCCATACAAACCTTCTCGGTTGTCCGCCTCAATAGCTCAGTTGGGAGAGCGTTAGACTGAAGATCTAAAGGTCACCAGTTCGATCCTGGTTTGGGGCAATTTCTTTTTGTTTCCATGAATAAAGAACTTAGTTTTTTTGTAGAAGGAAATCTGTGCAGCATACGGAGAGAAATGTGTCAACAAGCTTAACCGTCAGGACTGCCCCGCGAGAATAATCGAATGCGAAAAGTATGCGAATCAAGGAATCCGAACCACTTGGTCTTTCTGTGAGTTTCAATTTACTGATGAAGATCAATTCTTTATGAATTGTTCAGGCATGTTCTCCAACAACTTTGATCTCTCTGCTTGCCATGACCGTATTCAAATTGACTTCCAGATTATTAAATCCTGGATCAGCAAAGATCAATTCAAGTATCTTCCAGAGTAAATTCAGAATGTATTCTGATCCATGACCATCAATTCTTTAGACGAATATCATCGGGGAACATGTTGTAATTTTGATTGATTCATCATTTTACTGTAATGAAGTGTCACTTCTATAATTTGTTTTTCATTTTATTAGTTGTATTTTTGAAGAAAAAAGAAGAAGGTGAACACGTGGAGAGACCATGTATAAAACAGTAATTGATGAGTAAGCTTCGCTTATCAAAGAACATCACCAAAGTTATATTAATCGGAGAAAAATCTATTATATGTGCACTTCTTTACGATTTCCTCAAATGACTCAAATGAATAGATCATATCTTATACTTTGAATGACCAGGTACCAAAAGGTTCCGGAGCCTCTGGAATCAAATGGTGCCATTATTCAGATATTTCATTAAGTCAGTGGAAAACCAAGTTCTGAATTCCCATTCATAATCGTCAATTCTTCAATCAGGTCAGATCTGACGTAATCAGAATACCTTTTACCGATTTCATCCTCATTGTGAATGTTTCGAAATGATAGCTACAGTATCTTGCGTCTTGTTCAAAAGTTCAGTTTCACATACAAAATGTGCATTGATTCTCAGATTTTTCAGTTTTTTATGTTTTCCCATGACCATAAAACACGATTCGTTTCCCTATTTCTATGGGAAATTTCCGAAAAAACAAATAATTCGAAAGTTTTGTTCCAAAGTTTTCTGCAGGAGGCCTTCATTCACCAGTCCGGCGCCATTCATATTACCACTTCCCGATCATCATCTCCTTCGATTATATATCCGTTTTTCCGTATCACTTTCTTTTATTTCAACTGCCATTCATCTTCATTTGTTTGCCATTAACTGCTACGTCCATATTGGGTCTACTTATATTCACTGAACTATCTGATTTGACACTGACTTTTAGTTCATAGAATTGGAGCTCATTTTCAAGAAATAATGATGATAAAGTAGTCACATTCACAACAAAACAATTGTTGGCAATTGACGATGTGCATTTTAGTGAGTGGGAAGAGATCTGAGGTGTCAAAAGAGACCCGATTCAAACCAAACAACAACAAACTTTGAAAGATCATTTTGGTGACACTCAGGAAATTATGAGAGTACTGTATCTGAGGATATCATTTTGCTTGATTCATTCTTGTTGCAAATGATTTCCCACACTTGAAGCCTTCTAAATCAATCAGAGTGCTTAGGTGTATCTAAACTCAAAAAGGTATTGGCAAAACATAAGCCACGACCGTTCGAGCCAGAGGTACCGTTAGGATCATAAAGTGCTTCATAAAGATTCATATAACATTTTGAGAAACGTGTGTGCTGTTTCCATAGTCCAAGACTTAACCTATGCGAGGTTTGCCTACTACTGTAAATGCTTGATTCCAATCAATCCTCAATTATAAAGACATGTTTTCAAGCCATGCTGCTTCGGAATTCATTTGATTTCCGTAGCAACGAACTTTGTTCAATCGAACAAGAAGTTCAAACGATTGACTCATATTCCGAGCCCCACCCAAAATCACATGAGCCCATGAGCACTCTAATTTATGTCCTTGTTTTATGCCCTCTTATTTTTTGCCACACCTACCCAACTGCTCTTCTTTTTCTCTTCTTTTCTTGATTTTTCTCCATATTTTTGTTGATTTCTCGACACGATCTATTTGCCAGTTGTCACCTCCTCATCATCACTATACCCCTTCTCCATCGTTTCTTCGTGCCAAGATTAATTGGCCTCACTTCATCAATTTGGGGGCACCGCCCATCTTTTCACTCCGCACGCATCCACCCCGATCTATCCCATTTAACCAGTCATTCTTTCCAGAGAGATAGAGAGCATTTCCTCTTCTTTCTTCTTTTTTTTCCTGTTTGAATTCATTTGAGAAAGAGCAAACAACATAAAGAACATCATTTGTTTTTTGATCAGGGATGCTGCGGACCCTTGTTCTTTTATCAACTGTTGCAATCTTGTCGACATGGGCGGTCAAGTGTAAATACGAAGGGCAGGATTTGGAAAACAATCAGATTATTGTGAGTTTACCGAATGAGGAAACTAGGATCAAGAGGATTTCAGGTAGTCCAAAATGCATTCCGTATCAAGTGTTTGACTGAGGATAATGGATCATGGAAGACGGAAATCGTTGGATGCGTTGCTCCAGATGGTACTGAAATTGATGCTGGACAGAAGAAAGAGCACGGAGATAAGATTCATGAATGTGTCAAGACAGAAGGAGGACAAGTCTCATTGAAGGAATCCAAGGGACGTATGGCTGCGTGCCCAGGAGGACAGAAGAATGGTGAGCTAATGTGAAAAGTGAAACTGAAAACCAATAGTTTTCATTCATTATAATCGAGAAAAGTGTATATTGTCAGTTGTTTTTCTGTTGTCCTCCGAACCCATCAGATTCACCCTGATTGTTTGTTTTATGTTTGTGCAATCATCACTCTTTTCACTTTGAACCATTTACCCTAAATGACCAATTTTGGGATCCTCCGATTCCATAGAATCCAGTCGAAGGCGTACATATTTTTTCTTGTTTTCCATACAAACGATGTAATTTATTTAATTTCAGGAGAAGAATGGCAAGAGAAGTCATTCAAATTCCGTTGCGGGGACGGAGGAGTCGTCAAATTCATTGCATGTGTTGGACAAGACGGAAGTGTGATTAGAGCTGGAGAGACAGGAAAGATCGGAGGATTTGATGTGAAATGTGAGCAACACGCAAACGGAACCATCACAATGCAAGCTGCTCATGAGCCAAAGAGCTACGAATGTAAGGCTAAGGATGGATCTTCGAAGAAGAATGGAGAGGAATATGTTGAAGGAAACTTTGTGAGAAAGTGTGGAGATTATGGACAAGGAAAGATCGTCGGATGTCATGTTCGTTTGAATAAAAAAGAATCTAAATCATTTTAGAGTTTTTCAGGCTGAGAACCTCGGAACCACCATCCCAATTAACCAGAATGTTACCTCCGGAGACGTCATCTTCAGCTGTACTAAGGATGGATCCAACTACAGCTTCAAGACCTACAGCCTCAAGGCAAATTAGATTTTTTTGAATTTTCTGTTTGCAATATGAATAAAGTTTCTGTTTGCACTGCTTGGTTTAGTTCTTTTTCTGTTTTGTTTATCGTGTTTCGAGCCTGAAGTTCGGAGGAAACCACTGTGAATGCTAAAAAGTATTTAGTATTGTGGCATGAAGATTTTCAGAAAATCAGATAAGAAAAACAATGGATAAAACAATTTCAGCAACCAGTTGTTTATGCAATGTGTGCCCATGAAGGAAAACAGTATACGAATGGAACCACTTTTGTAAGTATGAAATGGCCTTCAACAGTTTGCCAACTATAAGCTAGAAGATGATATCCCAAAACATTCTTCATGTTCAGATATCGCAAGGATCATTCCGTATGAAATGTGTGACATTCAAAAACTTGACCTCTACCCTTGAAGTGGTTTCATGTATCACTCCAGCCGGTATTGAGGTTCGTTTGACCTCCTTTTTTTCTAATTGGATAATTGTTCCTGATTTTTCAATCTATTTTCAAACAGATTCCAATCGGTTCACAATTGGAAGAAGGAGATAAAGTGTACGAATGTACATCTGGCAATGTGACATTGAAATCTACACCGGGACAAAATGGAAAATGCAGAGGAACTTATAGTGTTGGACAGGAATGGATTGAAGATTCATTCAAATTAATTTGTGAACCTTATGGAAAAGTCAGTCTCAAAAGTTGTTTTTCAAAGGAAGGAACTGAAATTCCATTGGGAGAGGCTAGAAGAGTTCCAGCTGGATATGCAATGGAATGCGTTATGGTTAATGGAAACGTTGCTCTTCAAACTGCAAAGAACTTTGATTGTGAAACTGGAACTGGAGAAACTAAAAAGATTGGTTGGTTTTTGAATACTTTACAGTAATCCTCTAGATTTTCTCATCGATCTTTCATCATTTCATTTCTCAAAATAACTCAAACTACAGCTAATTTCCCATGTTGTTTGTTGTCCTTATTGACCTTATTCAGAATATTTTCTCAGGAGAAACATGGAATGAGGGTAATTTCGTTCGTCGTTGTGCCCACTATGGAGTTTCTTCAATCATCGGATGCTACGTGGATGGAGTTGGATCAATTGGACTCAATCAGAATATGACTTCTGGTGATCTTCTCTACATGTGCATCAATCAGAACGATCAATTCAAATTCAGAACTTTGAGAGCTCAATAACAATGGGGAGTTCTCATTCTGAAGGTCTTCATTGAACATTGCTTTCTGCTTTTATGATACTCTTTTATGATGATTTCAGTTATGATAATGATGATGATAATAAATATTTGCTTCTGCCGTCTAGTTTAAAAAAGAAATAAACAAGCAAGACTGAATTCTTTTTAGAAAACTACAAGATTTCTGGCTCAGCTGTTGATACCTGCTCTTCCAAAAACAACAACGTTATATTCCGGTATTACCTCTGATCCATATGCTCTATGTTCTAGTTCAATGTTCATTCAAGTCTCTCGAAAATCGAACTTTGCTCTGTAACAATAAAAAATGAACTTGAGAAGACCAAGAAAAGGCGGGTGGTTCTTTTGAACTAATGAAAACTTGATATACGGCTTCTCACTTTTATAAATCATGAGAAGAATAACTCTGAAAAATTGGACGGTCTGAAACTTGTTCTATAATGTGGCATCAAACTATTTTATTTTCTTTTTTAATGGTAAGATTTTTGAGGTACTGTAAGAAACAATTGACTAGAGTATCTGATGCAGATGAAGGTGCAATGTCAAGTACGACAAACGATACGAGTAGGGATGTTGTTCGTACAAAACGTGTCAAATCTGGAAATCGGGATTGGATATCGGACATCAGCTGCTGCAGTGCTTGTGACAAGAGATAGGATAAGAGCCGAACATTTATTGGATAATTTTGATCTTGAGCAAGTTTTAAGAATTTATTTATTCAGGAATATTAGTTTTCTCTTCAGATTTATTTCGGAGTTTGATGAATGTGATGAAGTACAAGCAGCTGGGAAAACAGTCGATCTCCTGGCAGTTAAAAATGTTGATGTTATATTCGGACCTACATGCTCTCGACGTTAGCTACGTTCTTACAAAACAAAACCTCTGTTTCTATTTATTTCAGCTGCAATCGCTGCATCTGGATTGGCTGCCTACTACAATATTCCTATTTTTGAATGGGGTCTCACCACTTCATTGGAATTGACAAATCGCTCTAGATTCCCGACTGCTGTACCTTTTTCTATAAACTCGTACAGTCTCGCGTTGGCAATTCGAGCATTAATGAAACAGTTTGAATGGGATCAGTTTGTGTTCATGTATTCAAATGATGGAGATGAGGAGAAATGTGAATCATTGAAGAATGATATTCAGACAGTTGCTTCTTTACATGATGATGTTACTCTTGCATTCACTTATCAAATTGCATCAAAGAGTTTAGTTGATATGAGAGAAGCTGTCAAGATTGTCAAACAAAGGGGACGAAGTAGTTTTAAGATTCAGTTCTTTGAATAATCAATAATTGATTTTCAGTAATAGTTGCGTGTGTTCCTGCGGGTAACGGATCGAAGAAGACAATCATGCAAGCTGTAGCAATGGAAGATGCGAATACGAGTGAATACGTTTATATTATGGCTGAAACTAACTCAAGGGGATTCTGTAAGTCTCGAGTATGATCATTTGTTTCCCAGAAAACTTGTTTTGTGCTCAGATGTTGATGATTTCGGTGGAGAATGGCATTATTTATGGGAAGGATCTTCGAATAGTGCAGATGGACTCTCTGTTGAAGAATCGAGAAAGTCAATGACAAATCTTCTTTTCCTAGTAGACGTGGGTTTTGACATCTTTCATTCATCGAATAAGTTATCTGTTATAGAATATGGGCATGAATGAAGAAGTCACTCCACAGTATTTAAACTTTTCTAAACTCGTAATTGAAATGATGAAAGAAGCACCATTCAATTGTGTTGAAGATTGTGCAGATGTGAAATATTCATCGGTGGCTATTTTCCAATGGTTATAATATATTTCAAAAGAATTCCAGGTTGCAAAGTACGCTGGTCAATTGGCTGATGCTTTTTATGCCTATGCAGTTGCTCTCAACAAAACGTTGACTGCAAATTCTCAAGCTAATTATCGGAATGGCACGTTGATTCTTGAGAATATTGCAATGACGTTTCAAGGAGTCGGAGGAGGAGATGTAGTGGTTGATCCAGATTCAGCTCGTCGATCACTCATTTATTTCACGGGATTGAATAGTTCACTTCTTCCACAAACATATGCAAGATTGTTTCTGACTAACCAGTCAACGGAATATATCAAGTTATATGATAATGAATCAAGAGATGTTTGGAATGGAAGAGATCGTCCGAAGGCACGACCTACATGTGGATTCACTGGAACGGAGTGTCCTGCCAGCTTTGCGAGAGATTATTTAGTATTCACAATTCTCATTGGTCTCTTCATCATTTTCGCAATTTCAGCAGCAATCGGAGGCGTACTCTATGCATTACGGTAACACTTTTTCAACTGTCAAATTGAGTGAATTAGAAATTTCAGAGTGAAGCGAAAGGAAACTGAACGACAAGATCTACTGTGGCAAGTTGGATTTCAAGAGTTACAAGTTATTCAGAAAAAGGTGTGAAGTCGCGAGATATATTTCCATGTTAACTGTTTTTCAGTCACGAACTGAATCCAGTCAACGATCATTCGCAAGTGGACCTTCCACTTCAACAAAAATGACAATAGAAAGTAGGAAAGAAACATCGAGGTTCTCATTTTACTGTCTTCGAGTGAGACTTCTTTTTCTGCAGATCGAGTATATTTTTCATTTTTTCAGAATGAATTAGTCGCTGCTAACAAGCATGATTTCAGAAATCAGCTATCACTAGAAGACAAAACTCAGATGAGACAGGTGAATGGGTTTTATGAAGTTTCTGTTTTTCTTATTGGATATTTTCAGTTGAGAAGTCTGGAACACGAAAACTTGAACAAACTTATCGGTCTTTGTTTAAATGGTCCTCAATTTCTATCAGTTTGGAAGTACTGTTCAAGAGGATCACTGTCAGATGTGATAAACAATAGTTCGATGCAGATGGATAGCTTCTTTATGTTTTCCCTGATTAGAGACATTTCAAACGGTATCGGATATATTCATAGCTCTTTTTTGGGAGTTCATGGATACCTCACTTCGCAGAGCTGTCTTATTGATGATAGATGGCAGGTCAAAATTTCTGATTATGGATTGCAGTTTCTTCGTATTCATGATCAGATATCCAAACAGAAGATGTTATGGATGGCACCAGAGATTTTAAGGGATCAGTGGATTAACAGAACAAAAGAATCGGATATCTACAGTTTCGCAATCATTTGTTCGGAGCTCTTAACCAGATCATCAGTATTTGATCTAGAGAATAGAAAGGAAACCGCGGAAGAACTAATTAATCAACTCAAAAAAGGTGGTTTCAATGCTCCTCGTCCTACTTTAGAAGTTGATGAAAGCCTAGGAATAAATCCAGCTCTTATACATTTGATTCGGGATTGTTGGACTGAAAAACCATCTGAACGTCCAACAATTGTTCAAGTGAAAAGTCAATTGAAGAGTTTGGTGGACGGAAAGAAAGGGAACTTGATGGATCATGTATTTGATATGCTGGAAAAGTATGCATCAACTCTAGAAGAGGAGGTATCAGAAAGAACAAAAGAGTTAGTGGAAGAGAAGAAGAAGTCTGATGTTCTATTGTATAGAATGTTACCAAGGTAATCGTTCAATATAATCGCTTTTCGAAATATTGATCGAACGTTTTCAGAAGTATTGCTGACAAGTTGAAATCCGGGCAAGCAATAGAGCCGGAAACATTCCAACAAGTATCTATTTTCTTTTCGGATGTAGTTCAGTTTACAACACTAGCGAGTAAATGTACTCCATTACAAGTTGTGGCTCTTCTGAACGAGTTATATACCATATTCGACAGTATTATCGAGAAACATGATGTCTATAAGGTTAGTCGATTGTATTGAAGATCCCTTCGATATTCGAATTTTCAGAATTCATTTGAGCAAGTTGTGTTTCTTTAGACCCACCCTCTCTCTCTCAAGTTTTTCATATTGACAATTTTCATTTCAGTTTTTGAGAGGCTTCTCTTTATCTTCTAGTTCCTATCATAGACCAGTTACAAAGGGATTACTGTAGCCAGTCATGCTTTGTTTGGTTGAGCTCAACGAGTTCATGATTCAACTGCTTTGAGATTATCGAAACAAAAACTTGTGTTCTTACAGGTGGAGACAATTGGAGATGGATACCTTTGTGTTTCTGGATTACCTCATCGTAATGGGAATGAGCATATTCGTCACATTGCCAGAATGGCGATTGGATTTCTGTCAAGTCTTCATGAATTCCGAATTGGCCACTTGCCGAATGAACGAATAAATTTGAGAATAGGAATCAACTGTGGTAAATCGGATTTCATTTCTAACTCTTTTTCTTTTTCTATGACAGGATCGGTAGTTGCTGGTGTCGTTGGATTGACAATGCCACGTTATTGTTTGTTTGGAGATGCAGTCAACACAGCCAGTAGAATGGAAAGTAATGGAAAACGTAGGCGTCTCATATTATATTTTTTGTTATGTTTCCTCTTTTTCAAGCTGGTAAAATTCACGTATCTTCTGAAGCCAATCGTTTGCTGACTCAAGTTGTTGGAGGGTTCAAAACAGAATCTCGAGGGGAAGTGATTATTAAAGGAAAAGGAGTAATGGAAACGTTTTGGCTCATCGGAGAAGAAACACATTCACAGATGAAGCCTAATCTGAGAAGAGAACACCTTCCAAATTCTTCATCATCTTCTTTGCAGACAAGAAGTATTACTCCAATCAGCGATCACTTTTCCCAAGACATTCTTTGATTTGTTTTGTTTTTATGATCATCGAAATATGGTTGTGATGACTTTTTATGACTAAAAAACTATGAAAGATGTCTAATGAAGCTTGATATTTGCCGCCTAATCCTTCTCGCAATCAATTCATGGAGACCAAAGAAGTACTCATTATTATTAAAATATTGAGAGGTTTCATTATGTTCTACTCCCACCCTCTTTCTCAATACTTTTCATTTCTTTCCGTTCCACAAGTGAGTGTTAAATGATTCTCTTATTTTTATTACTACCCAATCTGATTTTTGGACAATATAATAAAACCATAAAAGTTGGTTTAATGTTTGCAAAAGATGTCTCTTCCACAATGAGATCAATCGGTTATCGGACTTCTGCTGCAGCGGTTTTAGTAGCAAGAGATCGAATAAGAGCCGAACATTTATTGGATGGATATGATTTTAAGTAAGTTACCAGTCACATTGATAACTTTTTGAAATCTTGAAAAAAATAATGTTTCTTTAGTTTCATTGTAAAGTTCGATGAATGTTCTGAAAGTCTGGCAGCTGGAAAAACAGTTGAACTCATAAACCAAGATGATGTTGATGTGATCATTGGCCCAACTTGTAATCGAGCTGGAGTCGCAACTGCTTCATTAGCTGCTTATTACAATGTTCCCGTATTTGAATGGGGATTAACCACTACAGCAGATATTGGAAACTTCAGTAGATATCCGACTACAGTTACTCTTTCATTGGACACTCATAGGTATATTTAATCAATCTGAATGATTCCAAAACCGTTTCATTGTTTTAGTATGGCAGTTGCTGTTCGTGAAGTATTACAAAGGTTTGATTGGGAAGAGTTTGTGTTTATTTACTCAAATGATGGAGATGAGGAGAAATGTGCATCGATGAAAGATGACATGGAGAAAATGTCTGTTGAGAACACAGATATAACACTGGCATACATGTATCAGATACAAACAGTTACAATGGAATCATTGAAAAAAGCATTGAAGGAAATATCAAAGAGAGGAAGGAGTAAGAGTCTTATAGAGTTTGAAATTGTCTTCACAAATATATTATTTCAGTTGTTGTAACATGTTTTGCGGGTGGAAAAGGATTCAAGAAAGCATTCGTATCAGCAACTGTATTAGCTGACATGTCAAATGATGAGTATGTGTACATCTTTGCGGAGTCACAGTCTAGAGGATTTTGTAAGTGAAGAAGTATTGCTTCGTCCATTCCATGTTCAAAGTAATTTCAGATGTCGACGAAGCAAATGGAGCAGTCCACTATTCTTGGGATGACAGTGATGGAAATTTCGTAACTGGATTGTCAAATGATCAGATTCGAGAAGCGTATGGAAGAGTTCTGTATATTTGTGATGTAAGGAAACCAGTTCATTCTGAATCCAGAAAAACAAATTTAGAATATGGGAGAACCACCGAACAAAACCATTGAGTTCACAAACTTTACCAGTCAAGTTATCAGTAGAATGGCTGAGCAACCATTCAATTGTGTTGCTGACTGTGCCAATGCAACATACAAAGTGGTATGTATTCAGAAATGACAACGTTATTACCCAATTCTTGTTTCAGTCTGCCACGTATGCAGGTCAACTGTTCGATGCGTTTTATGCTTATGGTGTTGCCCTCAATAAATCAATTGCGATGGATCCAACAACAGCTGACTTGAAAAATGGATCATTGATTCTTTCAAATATTGCAATGACATTCAAAGGAGTCGGTGGAGGTTGTGTAACTCTGGATGAAACTGGAAGTCGAATTGTTCAAGTATTTATGTTTGCAATGAACTCTTCACTCCTACCGTATATTGCTGCAAGTCTAACTGTGAATGTGTCTAAAGTGGTGAGTTCATTCTGTTTTTCTTTGAAATAATCAAAGGTTTCCTTCCAGGAGTATGTACCGTTTTACACCAGTGAATCAGTTCTGTGGAAAGGTGGAGTGAAGCCGTTATCTCGTCCAATATGTGGATTTTCCGGAACTGAATGCCCACCGGATTTTGTCAAAGACTATCTTATTTATACAATTATTGCAGCTCTTATTGTGATTGCTGCTTTATTAGCTGGATGTGCAGGGCTTCTTTATACGATTCAGTGAGTTGCCTTTTGACTGTTCTGACATTTGATTTTTGATAGAGAGAAGAAGTTTTCAGTATGAAAAAGAAAGAAATGGAAAGACAGGATCTTCTATGGCAAGTCTCATTTTTGGAACTACAACAAATCCAGTCGAAATCAAAAGCGGAAGCGAGTATGCACTCCTTTGCTAGTGGACCTTCAACTTCTACAAAAATAACAGTTGAAAGTCGTTCAGAAACGACAAATTTTATTTTTTATTACCACAAACAAGACATTGTTGCTGCAATGAAACACGACTTGATACTTCTTTTTGATGCCAATCAAAAAGGAGAATTCCGTCAAATGAGAAACTTTGATAATGATAACCTGAACAAATTCATTGGGCTCTGTCTGGATGGACCACAACCTTTATCCCTTTGGGAGATTCTGTTCAAGAGGATCACTATCCGACGTTATCAGTAAAAGTTCAATGCAAATGGACAGTTTCTTCATGTTTTCTCTGATTCGGGATATATCAAATGGACTTGCTTTCATCCATAATTCATTCCTGAAGAATCATGGACATCTGACTTCAAGATGTTGTTTGATTGATGATCGATGGCAAATCAAAATATCTGGATACGGTTTGAAATCAGTCAGAACTTTCGAGAATCCGAAGAAGGAAGACTTACTTTGGACAGCTCCAGAACACTTGAGAAATGAGAGTGGAGAGAGAACTTCTGAAGGAGATATTTATAGTTTTGGAATAATTTGTTCGGAGATTTTAACCAGATCTTCTGCATTTGATTTGGAAAACCGTAAGGAGAAACCAGATGTAATTATTTATCAAGTCAAGAAAGGAGGTCATAATCCAATGAGACCATCTCTAGAAACGAGTGAAACTGTGGAAATTAACCCGGCATTGGTAAGGAAAGCAATGATTATCCTTCAATCTATATAATTTTCAGTTACATTTGATTCGGGATTGTTGGACTGAGAGACCATCAGAAAGACCGTCAATTGAGCAAGTCCGGAGTCATTTAAATGGAATGAAAGACGGAAGAAAGTCAAATTTAATGGACCACGTCTTCAATATGTTGGAGACTTATGCATCAACATTAGAAGAAGAAGTGTCTGATAGAACCAAAGAGTTGGTGGAGGAGAAGAAGAAATCAGATGTTCTTTTGTACCGAATGCTGCCAAAGTGAGAATTTTTAGAATGTTCTGATGATTAGGAAGTCTCTATTTTTACAGAATGGTAGCCGATAAGTTAAAGTTGGGTCAAGCGGTTGAACCGGAAACCTTTGAGCAAGTTACAATTTTCTTTTCTGATGTGGTACAGTTTACCACATTGGCTGGAAAGTGTACTCCATTACAAGTAGTTACATTGCTGAATGATTTGTATACAATCTTCGATGGGATCATTGAACAAAACGATGTGTACAAGGTAGCGAAGAAAAATGCGACGTCTTCAACAACGGCAGTATTTTCCAGGTTGAAACTATTGGAGATGGATATCTTTGTGTTTCTGGACTGCCTCATCGAAATGGAAATGAACATATTCGTCACATTGCTAGAATGGCTCTTGGGTTCTTATCCAGTCTTCAATTCTTCAGAGTTCAGCATTTACCAGCAGAAAGAATTAATCTTAGAATTGGAATCAACTGTGGTACATTTAGTTCCTTATTATTGTATCATTTTGTTTTCCTTTCCAGATCGGTAGTGGCTGGTGTTGTTGGATTGACAATGCCACGTTATTGTTTATTTGGAGATGCAGTCAACACAGCAAGTAGAATGGAGAGTAATGGAAAACGTAGGCGGTTTCATATTATTTTTTTTTAATATTTTTATGTTTTCAGCTGGCCAAATTCACGTAACTTCTGATGCTAATAAGATGTTGACTGAGGTAGTCGGAGGGTTCAGAACAGAATCTCGAGGAGAAGTTATCATCAAGGGAAAAGGAGTCATGGAAACATTCTGGTTACTTGGAGAAGAATCAGGATTGAGTGTTTCAGCACAGAGGAAGAAGACACCTGTGAGTTAGATACAATGAGATCCTTCAAGAACAAACAAGGTTTTCAGGAACCTCCACGTCGGCAGTCCGTCCGAAGCATCTCTCCTATTATTGAAAAGAATGCAGAAGTGGAATCAAAAGGATTGTATACAGAGTATAAAGATATCAATAATGGAAATGATTTGTGATATAATAAGTTTGTTTTGTGGGTCATGTATTTGAAAAACTGTGAATAAATTCATCGAAGAATCTTTTCATTCTCAGTTCGTAGGACATTTTTTATAGAATCGATAATTTGGAAACGGTATATAAAGGGATAAGCTTTAAAAACTAGAGATATTGAGAAAGCAACCTCACTGGTAAAATTGTTTTTCGAACTTGCTTCTTCACACTGTAGCTTTTTGAACTCTATCATCCGCAATTATACTTCCACACTATATCCAATTTCTTTCTTTACTACTACTACTACACTAAATGGAAGATTAGCTTTGCTTGCTAGCTCTGCTGCAATACCATAAAATTCGTTTCCCTTTTTCCAAACTACCACCACCCACTATTTTATGACTGCTCTGCTCTAAACCACACACTCATTCTCTTCATTTTCATCGACCAAAAGTTTGTTTCCTATGTTTTTTATTCCAGAGTTTTTCATTGGTCTTATAGCCTCCCCCACTCATCATCATCATCATTTTTATCCACACCAACAAGTTGTGTGTGTGCTCAGGGGCCATCATCACCATCATCATCATCATCATGAAACGTAATTTGGGAAGAAGATGGAGGAGGAGCAGAAGGGAGTGGAGGAGCCATGAGGAGCATCTACTATTTTGGCCAGTCCCTTCTTCTACTTCTTCTGCTTTTCCGACGAGGTTCATCATCATCATCATCTGTCCCTCTTCTGTGCTTCTTTTTCTTCTTTCTCCAAATAACCCATTTTCCACCTATCCGAGCACACACACCCTTCTTATGTGCTCCTTCTTTCCCTATCTCCACTTCTTCTTTTCCACACCGACAAACTTACGCCGTCTATTCCATTTCCATTTCGTTCTTCTTTTACTTCTCAAGGACGCCGGCGACATATTCGATCATCACATTCATCACCTTCATCTCTTTTCCATTTTTTTCTTTGTTATCCTAAACTCTTTTTGACGTGGAATCTTTGAAATTATTACATCGCAAAAAAGTCAGTCAGTCTGCATCAAGACCAGGATGATCCTTTGGAATTAGATGGGATTCCGCCTCTACTGGTGGAAGGATATAAAAGAAAATACTTGAAAAATTAGTGTTCCTAAAAATCTGACATCAGAAATGATTTTTTGGAAGAAGACGTCCATGGAATTTAAGATCTTAAGAGCAGACCAACGCGCTGTTGCTGTGGATGCAGGTGGATTTTTCAATCCATCTTATTCCAATGAATTTATCAAAAAGAGAGTACGATACCATCATTTGTTTTAATTGGAGGCTGTTTGCCACGGTATGCTCTTGACATTTTCTGATTTGTAAGTAGGCGGGATCAAATAGCTGCCTCCAAGAAATCCATATTCATAAAAATAGTTCGGTTCCGAAAATGAATAAAACATTTGAAAAAACATGTACACACAATTCCAGATATAATTGAAAAAAACTATAAAAGCACCTGGAAAACTCATTTTTAAAACAACTATCTCATAGACTTTCTCGTTTTTTGATTCACTAATTGAATCAACTTTTTTCCTTCTGTGCTGAATTCCATTTCCTGTTCCTTGCTGAATTTAAATTCCGTTCCAAAGCAGCTGATCAGGAATTTTTCTCCGTATTTCTATGCATTCATTTTAGTGGTTCTTTGTATTAAACTCACTTTTTGTTTTGAAACAAGGCCCTCCAGATATTTCTTCCTCTGTTTATTGAAGTTTGCTTATATGGATCCCATTTTTTATGATCCTTCGAATCTAAAAAAATCTGGTAAACAAGTGAAAAAAGATCGAAAAAAGGAAAGATTGGTCCTAGTTTATGACCATCTATTTCTATGACACCGAATGTGAATCGTCCGATTTTGATGCTCATTTTGTTCTTTTTGTCATGTTTTGAATATTCCCGAAAAGCTTCTATACATCTGTTTTTATGGGCTCATGACGATTTCTCGCATAACTTTGTTTCTTTTTTTTACATTCACACTTCACTTTTAACTTTTTGTGCATTCTTTTTATTATCTGAAAAGAATCTAGACTCGATTTATCGGTTCATTAACAAACTGTTTTAATTTTTTAAATATAACATTCTCAACTGCATTGAAAACAGTTTAACTTTCATAAAGATATATTGAGTATTGTCTTTTTATCTGTAATCCCAATCAATCTGTAATTGTTCCTTTCTCAAATTATCTAATCAATTCAACCTTTTCCACTTACTTTCAAATACTATAAGCATCTCTAAAAACAATCGTTTCCCACCTCATAACTTCAAATCAAAAATCAATGAGGAACATAAAGTCAAGCTCTAAAATGAGTAGTATCACTGCGGTGGTCGATTTCAAACGCTCAAAGACAATTGAATTTTGAAAAGCAGGCCAAAAAAAGAGAGAGGATCTCTCTCTATTTCTATTCTCACTGAGTCACTTTGTGTATGTAAATTGAGAGGACTTTGAATTGAATTTCAAGCAACGGAGATGAGAGAAGGAAGACTAGATCACATACACACAAATTGTTGCGTTCCACTTTTCATCGTAAGATTTATTCTCAGTGAAAATCCGTACTTTTATTTCATTTCAAAGCAGGGAGCATGCTGAAAACAACCTCTTCTCATTTTCGATCTCTGTACGATTTTGAAGTGAGCTGAGATTCAAAACGGCTAACTGATCCGGATCAACTCATGAAAATATGCGATTTTTGCAAAAAAGCCTCTCAATCACTTTGAAATCCACAAAAATTCAGAGAAGCAGTAAATAATAATGTGCAATTATTTTCAATCCGAAACTTCCATTTTCGGTTAGCCGCAATTCTGGTGATTTTTGTAATAATCTTTATTTCTGAAACTTCAATGAATCATTAGAAAACCTCTCGTGTAGTCCATCAACCCTTCAAACATCCTTCAACCATCTTTTACCGTTCATTTCATGAATTTTTCCCAATGTAGGTTGCGTTATAGCTTTAAATCTGGAAGTCTCATTTGTCTATTTTAGGAGCTGTGATTTACATTTTTAAGATTTTGTATTTCTTACCAGCCTGAATCATTTTGTTCTCAACCTTTCTCGATAGGCTCTTTCCATCCAGGGCGGTTCTTCGGTTCTGGAATTATTCTCATTGGTTGTCGATCTCCAAGGTTCAGAAGTTTCCGGGCTTGTTTCATCATCATGTAATTAATTTCACAGAAAATGTTGTTCAATGAGATGCTCCTGTCCAATTTATCTCCATATCTATTGTCCGTAAAGAAAACAAAAAACAAAACAAATGTTCGAATCTCACGCACCACAGATTCCCTTCTCTCTTTCCCTATCTCTTTTCCTTTCCTTTTCCCATCATCTTCGACTCCTCCTTGACTCCTCCCTTCTTCTGAATGAGTAGAGGAGTCGAGAGGATTCAGACATCACACTTCTTTTTAGGATCAAAAAGAATTTTATGAACAATGGAGGTGGCTGAAGATCACTGTATCGATGTGAATGCCATTCTTCAACAATTCAACGATTGGACAGTTCTATTGGAGGTTCGGGTGAGTATTTGATATGTTCACACTAGACATGCGGGTGGTCTTTAGAGAACAGATCACAATGGAAGTTATTGAACTGTATTAAAATACTAATCTAAAAATGACAAACTTGAGCTACTATTTCGTATCAAGTCATTTAAAATCATGTTTTTGAGATCTGATAATAATCCTCGTGGGATTCAAATAGAGATGACCATGTTCAACAAGAATTGTCTAGAAAACTAAAGTAGCTTACAAATGAAACATACAAAGAAGGATATTAGAAAACAAGCAAATTTTTGAAGTATATAAACACTGTGATTTTCTTATGGTGCTATAAATCAAAAGTATCAAAAGTAATTATTGTTTCAGCTTGCTTATTCATCTCTCTACACATTCATTTTCGTTACGGGAGTCATCGGAAATGGTCTTTTAATATCATCAATTTTACTTCGAAAAAAATTATCGGTGGCAAACATTTTCCTAATCAATTTGGCTGTTTCTGATTTGGTGAGTTCCCTTTCGTCACTTCCCCATGTTTAATATCTAACATTTTGCAGCTTCTATGCATCACTGCAGTGCCTATAACTCCAGTTTTGGCGTTTATGAAACGATGGATGTTCGGCATATTTATGTGTAAATTGGTTCCCGCTTGTCAAGCATTTTCCGGTGAGAAATATACGGGAAAGATAGTAGGATCTATTCGAACGGAACAATTCAATTGTCTCCACATTCATATCAAGGATCTTTTTCTTCTTTTTTATTGGACCAGAAAGTCCAGAAAACCATTTTTTGCAGAAAGGGACTGATACTTCAGAAGAACTCTTTAAAGACCAGACTGACATCTAATTTCCGTTTTCAGTTCTCATTTCGTCGTGGTCTTTGTGCTACATTGCAATTGACCGATATAGAAGTATAGTGACACCACTACGAGAACCATGGTCTGATAGGCATGCAAGGGTAAGTTGCATTTGAAAAATGTAACCAGAGACTCCCCGCCCTTAGTTTACAACAAAAAATCACCCATCGGAATGCAGAACTGTAAGAAAATAGTTCAAATTCCATAAAATCGGCATACAGTAACAAAAGCGCATTTTGAAAATTATTCACTCGGTAGAGCTATTCACACGATTCGGCCTCTTTAAGATTTTTCAATGTACATAGTGACTCTAACTATTAGTGGAAGCTTTAGAAAAATCGGGAAAAAGAATTGAATGATAGGTACCATTGGTGGGTGTGAATCCACGACTAGACTGACTGATCACCAAAATAGCTAAGAGCTGCGTTGAACGGCCGGAAAGATTCATTTTATTCCAAGTAAAAAAAAGTGGTTGATTGTGGCCTATTCTTGGAGCCAAACAATTTGAGCGAAATAATATTTCAGTGGCTGTTAATGTTCACTTGGGTTGTTGCATTCCTGGCTAGTTATCCACTTTACTACTCTCAAAACTTGAAGACTATGGTAATTGAGAATGTGACACTTTGTGGAGATGTGAGTTCCAAATTTCTAACTTTTGAAGAATTTTTTGAACCCCTATTTCAGTTTTGTGGTGAATTCAACTGGCAGTCGGATGAACTATCGAAGTTATCTTATACTACAAGTCTGCTTATTATTCAGCTGATCGTTCCAGCACTGATTATGTCTTTCTGTTATTGGAAAATACTACAAAAAGTAGGTTTCGATTCGAACGTGTGTTGTGAAACAAAAGTGTTTGTAGGTGCGGACTGACTGGCTAGTCGACGAGGGATCAATGTTGACTGCAGCACAGCAGGTGAGACGCAGACAGTAGTAGTCAGCGTAGCGGCCGGTTTTATGAAGGGCACGGAAACTACGTTCAAAAGTCGGGGGTATAGCTCAGTGGCAGAGCATTCGACTGCAGATCGAGAGGTCCCTGGTTCAACTCCGGGTGCCCCCTAAAAACTTTTTGTATTTTTTCTTTTTTCCATTGTCTAGCTGTTCAAATTTCTCTCTGTCTCTTGTTATATTTGTGAACTAGATAAGGTATCCACAGGCGTGTGAAAAGAGCTAGCCTATTGATATTCAAGCGGGGGTATAGCTCAGTGGCAGAGCATTCGACTGCAGATCGAGAGGTCCCTGGTTCAACTCCGGGTGCCCCCTAGATTCTTTTGCTTTTCTGCAAAACAGTTTTTACAATCACTTTATTCAGGCTCAAACGGCGGTTCGAAAAAGACGAGTTATGTACGTGTTGATTCTGATGGTTATTGTATTTATGGCTTGCTGGTTCCCCTTATCCGCAGTCAACTTATTTCGTGATCTTGGAATGCGATTCGATTTTTTTCAAATGGTATACAAGATATTGGTAATGGACCAAATGTATTTCAAGTTGCTGAATGTACACGTCATTGCAATGACTTCGATCGTTTGGAATCCGGTGCTCTATTTCTGGATGAGCAAGGTATTTGAGCATTTAGGTATTCAGTTGAAAACTACTTTATGATGCTTCAATAATTTTCACGATTTTTACCTGAAAACTTTGAAGTTAGACTCTCCGATTCCCTGCCAAAAATCCCAGAGTTTCGATATATTCATTATCATTCTGATTGATCAAAAAGCGCAACCTTGCTATCCGTACTTTCGAAACTTGAAATTGGAAATTTCAGCGTCATCGACGAGCATTAAAAGACGATATGACCTGGTTGACCAATGCACGTCGTCATACGAACGTCGGCGTTCTCTCTCGTTTCACACCTTCTCCATCAGTTTCGGTTGTCTACCGACGAACTCTGGAGCGGCATCTCGGCGTCAATCATTTCCGGTGAGAGCACATCTTCTTCTTCTTCCTTTCTTTCTCCATTTTTCTTTTTCTCTTTCAAGTCTTTCTTGATTTTCGTCTTTTTGGCGCCGCCGGCTAAATGTGCTGTGTGCCTAAATGAGATTAGGTTCTTCTGGTTAAATAGAGCATACACAGAAAACCCATATATTCACACGCAACACTGATTCCTATTGACTTCTCTTCTGTTTCATTTCAAAGGGATCCGCAAAATCTGAGAATGAGTCATGGAAGAATGAACTTGTGTGAACGACAGATTGAACTGAACAAAATAATTAAAACTAAACTAGACATATAAATCAATGCCAAGAATTAATACTTCAGTTTCTGTTTTGAAAAAAACACAACTTATTATTTCGAAATTATGTTTCCAGTCGTGGCACACTTGCTGATCCAACATGCACATCACGAGAGCGAAGTCTTCCGAGAGAACTTCAATCAAACTGTTTCCTTCTAGTTCCGTTGATGCCTTTATGTCAATCGGTGACTAGGAAAAACAGTCATCTGGCAATCAATCGAGATGGGTGAGTGATGGAAAATCAGAGGGAATTTTGAACAGTATTGCTGAAAATCTTTAAAAAATGAAAAACAAAGATCGAGACCCTGAAGAGTTATACTACTCTTTCACAATTCAAAAACAAACTTGAGTGAAAGTATTTCAAAATCTTGATTATGGGCAGTTCAAAAGTTTTGTTTATTGTTTCACTCTGCAGCATTTAGGATTTTTGCCTAATATTCAAAGTATTGGTTCTCATAGCGACCACCAAGATCCGGCATTCGGTCATAAGTTTGTATTCCAAACTTTTGAAAGTCCCTTTCTCTATAATTTTTGAAAATTCATTAACTTTCAGGATCGTCATTCCGCAAGCGAATGGATCAAGTCGTCGTCCGAGCAGTGTGAATACCAATTCCACCAGAGACTGGTGACATCTTTTTCTTCTTCTTCCAACGTCTTCTTTCCCATCTTTCTTCACTTTTTTCACTCATCGTTTCTCATTTTCATCGGTCGTCTCTCTATCCAATTCCCGTCGGGTTTCTTCGTCTTTTTGCCGTTTTCTTCTGTGTTTCAAAATGAGACAATAAATTGGAAATTCTTGCTCTCTCGTCTATTCCTCTTTTGCCATTTTCTGGGGTCGAAAAGAAGAAAACGAATTGGAAAAGTACACCACAATGGCTGTGAATTTTAATGAGGAGAATAGGGCAGAATTGGTAAAAGAGCTCCATTTCGAAGAGAAAAAGACAAAAGAAGACAGAAAAAGATGACTTGCTGAAGAATCGTATAGTGAAGAAATTTCGAGAAAATTAAATTATGAGTTTATTTTGATGGAATTGTCTAGACACTCAATAATTGCTCTCCGAAAGATGAAGATAACACCATGATACAGATTTGATCACAATCAAAGCGTCAAAGTACAGTAACCCTAACTTTTAGGGAAGTTTTCAGAATGTGCAGGAATATTCTGCATGATATCAGAGATCCTGTTCTGTAGGAATTGTTCTTTGTCAAGATAGAAACCCCTTCTGATCTTCAAAAACACCCCATCACCACCGCCCACAAAGACCAATCACTCGGCTGTAGCACTGATAAACGGAGCCCAAACATGATAAGAGCATAAAACTTGAACTTCAATTTCTGTTTTTCCTTGCAGGTTTTTTTTCAACTGTTTCGTATTTCAAAAAAAAATTTAGAATCAGAACTGATTCCAATTTGATCTATTGATAAATTCCCCAACCTTTTTGTTTCCTTAGAATTTGTTCTGATATTTTTATCTGATTTGAATAATTAGGAGCGAGGCAATGATACCAAAAGAAACTGCTGAAGAGAGCTTATGAAACTTTGAATCAACCAACATAAAAATTTTATGAATTCCTAAAACATAAAATTTCAGTTTCAAAGCTGCTACTATAGGTGTGCACATCCCTACTTGGATTTTTCACCCACTTGGATATCAATTCCCTCTTCCTGAATACTCATTTTCACGTTTGCTATTCAAATTTCAATGCAAATTTATGTCGACCCCTTCCCTTTGCTTTTCTCCTTATGCTTCGCAATCGGATCGCCTAAATCTCAACAAGTAATGGGAGCAGTCGTCCAAAAGCCTCTCAAATTCCGCTTCTAATCCATCGTCTGGTCACTCAGCTTCTTCTTCTCCAAAACCCCATTCATTCAGAACACTAATTCTCCCCATTTCACACACACTATATTTTGCATCTTGCTAACACAGAGCTACTACTTTTAGAAAATAGAGAAAGAGGGTGTCCCCCTTTTCCCCTATTTTGGAGCCACGGAGCACAACATGGCCGCTGCTCTTTCTTGTTTTCTCTCTCTCTTTTTTCTATGCTCTCAGAATGCTTCCAAAATGGATCAATTCGTGTTTGTCCTTCGAGAAGGGGTCCCTCTCTCTTCCAGCTACCACGACAACCTCGTTTGTGTTTCGAAATTCTTTCTCTCGAACAAACGTTAGTTGGTTCAGATTTTCTCTTCTTTTTAGGAAGTTTTGAGAGTTTTTTTTTGAAACCACCTGCTGCTTTTTGAAATTGTAACAATGAAAAAACTAGAACTTAAATCCTTGAGGGTAAAAGCTGAAACGTTAGATTTCAGAAGTAGGAAATCTACAATTTCAAATATCTTCAGGACATTCCTTAAAGTTTTGCATTAAGCTCAAACTCAGAAACAATCACTTTCATTTTACTTCGAATTCCCCCATATTTTCCTTGTGATTCCAGAACTTTCCATGTCAATTTCATTTCATTCCATTTCAAACTCACCATTTCAACTAGTTAGGACTCTCAGGTGACTTTTACCTTCTTTTCCTTCCACATTTTTACTTTTGTTATCAGTTAACAGGCTGTCTTTTGACGGTCAGCTGACCTGATCCTGAGTGAAATGATAAGAGATTGAGCACCAGCACACGAGATGACCTCACGAAGAATGACGTCGTATTGAGAGGGAAATTCAAATTCAAGGTATGAAAACGGAAAGGGAAACGCGTTATTTTTAATAGAGAGATGTCTTTTTCATGTCTGGAATATTCCGTATCTTGTAGTTATGATGCACTAAGATAATACTTTCCGGAGCCCGGATTCATCGTTTGATCTGTTTCATTTCAAGATAAAGCTAAGATTCGTTTGTTTTCGAAGCCTGTCAGGTCACTTAGATTTCCTTAATCCTTAGGAAGTGCAAGGAAAAGTTCATGTTTTTGGGATTTCGATTCAGAATAATGAAGCTGTTTTTTTTTTCTTCGAGAGTTCAAGACTCAAAATTTGGATATACTTTTCAACAACTCTCTGAAAAGACTCTTCGTCTTCAGAAACGAAGTTCGGAACTTCTAGTTCCAACTTTTTGAAAGGTTCTCGTGATTCTCCTTCAAAACTTCGTTTGATTTAATTTCCGCTTTTTTTTTGTGGCGTGACTAATACGACCTTTACAGTCAATTTATTTGAGAATCACTCGGTTTTTTAGTATCATCACCATCCGAATCAGTTCGTTTCTTCCTTTTTTATTCGGTTTTTTTTGATTGAAACTGTAAGGAAAAAGGAGAAAACTTTCACTTAACTTTCTTCTTTCAACACCACATGCTTCCTTCTTTTTTCTTGTTATCAATTGAAATACATCATACAGTTCTATATGATCCTTCATCATCACACGTACACAAAGGAGAAAAAGAGGCAAAAAAACGTTCGGAGTGAATGCGGTCACGCGGCGATTCACCTCTCTCCCTGGGCACACAGTTTAATCTGCGTCTCTTCTTCTCTAATTTTCCTGCCATTTCATTTTGAGGGAAGAGGAGAAAAAGAAAGAAGAAACATATATTCTCACATGTGAGATTCTGAATGTGTGAAACGGCGTGGTCGTAGAATGGCAGGTAATTATCCTTCTGCTCTCCTGCTCTCCCTCTTCGAGAACCTTCTCCTCCTTCTTTTGGTTTACTCGTTTGGGTGTGCCATTGAGCTCCCCCACTTCTCATTTTTCTCCTTTTCCGTCGTCGTTTGCTCATCGTTACTTCTTTTACTCTTATTTCAAAACATTTATTTATAGGTAATCAGACGTCTATTAGTAGTATTTGGATTGGATTTCGCAATTCTTGTTTTCCGTCATTATGGATTGGGTTTGTCCTTCAGTTTTCTATGTGACCAATATGTCATTTCGAATTTCGGATGCGAGATTTAATCTGAATCGACCAATTTTATAGAGTACAAGGACATTCAGTTGAAGCATAGAAACTTCTTTTGATTTTTTATGACCTTCTATTAGAGGTTTTTGAGAAGCAGGGGCTTCTCTTGTGTTGATTGCCTTCCAATTAATTTCAAGTTCCATTTCTCACGATCAAACTGTTCCTTAACTCTTTAAGTTTTTGTTCCAAGAAAGTGTTCCCCGTCCAGTCCTCCAGACGGAATGTTCCATTCATTTTCTGACAACTTGTCACTTCTGCATTCATGGTAAAGTGTACTTTTCCAATGAATTCTCTTTTTTCATCCATTTCTATTCTTGTATTTCGAACGAATTCGAAAACCTTTTTTTCTTATCTTCTTTTTAATTTATCATCTGCCATTGGTAACATCATCAATCTCTTTTTTCTATCTCTAAACCTTTTTTTTCGATTCCAAAACGATCTCTCTTCTCCCATTGTTTGAGTATTTTGTGTAAAGTAACTTGATCATATTTTTGAAATCCAACCCATCCACGTCATCAGCTTGACCCACCCAAAGAGTGATTTATGATTAACAGCCAGTCTCTCTGTCCCAACTGACTCTTCCATTTCATTTCATCGAACAAATTCATCCCCCACGTGCTTGGAATGTTCTAATTGTCTGCGTATCAACTGTCCTTTTTGATTATAAACACCATCACACAATGATGAGTGGAGGGAGGAAAAAGGAGAAGATAAAACTGTAAATGGAGGGATTGATGATACAAAATAATAACAATAACGAGTTCATTCTGTTTATTTGCATTTAGGCATAGAGAAGAGAAATTAGTTGTTTGTTTACGTCAACACTCTAAATTTTGCTTTCCATGAAGGAAAAGAGCTACAAATATTGATAACAAATTATATATCATTGTTTTTGATTTTCGTTTTTAGAAAATTTAATTCTCAAAAGTTCATAGGATATTAGGGATAGAAAGAAAGTCAAACCAATTTTATTCTGAAATAATTGCCTTTCTAAAAGAGGTTTTCATATATCACCACGTGGAAAACTTGATTCGCACAAATACCGATAAAATAGAACAGGAAACTAGGAGAGAGGAGAGTTAGCAAACATGGAAGATCATGTTTATTTACTGTCTACTGTTATTTTTCAAAGACTTACAGAAAAATTTTATTTGGAGTGGGGTTCAAAGTTCTTTTCGAAAAATACTTATATCAAAATCTTGAAAAGTTTTAATTAATGACAATGATGAATGAGTGAAAGTCTAGGCATTCATCGTATTAGTTTAAATTATATTTTTTCGGAATATAAAAAGATCACTTAGAACGAAACAATCAAAAAGTTTTAGTCAGTCACACCTCTTGCATCCACACCTATCATAAGTGAATTCCTCCGATTCAATGTCCTCATTCTTCTTCAAAATGAGCACAAATCATCATCCATTATCCACTTTTCCTGCTCCTCCCCCACTCCTCTCATCATCTTTTCATTGTCTTTTGAAACGTGTGACTTGGATTTCTGTTTGAGCTGGAAAAGAAGAAATCAGGAAAAAATGAGGAGCAGAAAGGGGAAGAGAGACAAGATAAAGAGGACAACAACAAAAAGAAAAACAAAGCATCACAGAAGAGAGAGATAGAAGGAATCTTATATCACCTGCGGTGAGACGGCAGCTGTCTTATATGAAGAAATATAATACACCGGTGAAGAGACGCAGATAACACAATCACATGGGATGAACTCCTGGGGACCCCTCAGGAAGCATCCACGAGCATTTTCTGTGCTCCAATTTGACGATTTTTGAAAATAAAAAGTCATGGACGCTGAAATTGATACTGAAAACTGTGATATGGAACTGGTCGAAGTGGATCTTGTATTCAGAAAGCCACCGGAAATCACTGATTTTGAATTTGTCAAGACATTTTGGATTGATCCAAAAGGTGAGTGTTTCTTTTTTGATGTCTACTTGTTTTATTCTGATTAGAAATCGACACTTTATAAGTTTCTGTTGAATTTATGACTTTTCTTTTTTTCGATTTTCTTCCATTTCTCCTAAGATCTTACACAGGTTTCTCTAAATTTTAATTGAATACACTTTCTGCCGTTCTTCATCTAGTAAAAGGCAATTAAAAATTGAGTGATGTTCTTCAAGTTCATATTTTGAAAACCTTTTTCGAATCATTTGCATATTCTTCTTTTTATTCCGATTTGACCTAGTTCATAGTTAGATCATAGTTATGTTCAACAGATCCAATCAATTCAAATTTATAGTCATGAACTTTTTTCAACAGTATTAAATCTGATCAAGAAGCCCTATTGACTTCTTATTCAATCTTAACTTTAGTATGAATAGAATATTGAAAAGTGGATACAATAGATGGTTCCTAGAAGTTAGTAGGGCTGCTCTTTTCTCAGATTGTTCAGACTCGATTTGCTCGTTTCTAATTTTTAATTTTCCAGAAGAAACCAACTTCAACAATGACCAATCAGTTGAACACGAGAAGTTTGTTTCCAAGTCTGAACCTGATCAAGAATCAAAACAATTACAACCACTTGCTTTAAAAACCATTGAAACTACTGAAGATGAAGGATCATCTTGCTCCAATTCTGAAGACGATCGACTTCCAGATGAAATCCTCAATGAGCCTCTTGATGATGAAGTTTTTGAAGAAGAAGAGTTGGAAATTGAAAACGTCACGGCAGATTTGATATTCCGTCAGCCAAAAGACTCACAAATGGAATTGGTTTACACAATTTCAAAAGGAGCAACTATCAATTTAGATGAGTTGGAAGACGAGGATGAAGAAGTTGATGTGGATTTATGGTTCCGTGAACCAACGGATACTCGTTTTGAACTTGTCTACACAATTCCATTAATGGAAGACGTGAGTGTTGATTCTCTTGGAGGAACTCAGTTAGAAGACGTACCTCCATCAGAAGAATTGGATAATGTTGTTGAAGAAGCTACTGAATTCACATTCAAACCAATTGAAACGGATGAAGATAAGACTGAAACTGAAACATTGACAACGGAAGTTGTGACTGTCTTAGAAAAGGCTCAAAATGAAAATGTCGGAGAAGGATCAAGAGATTTCATTGAAAAAGTTAAATTAACTTCCAATGATACTTTTGATGATTTTGATGGAGAAGAAGAAGCATTTCAAAATGCATTCGTCAAGTCTGTCGAGACACCAGAGACGCCGACTCCAAAAGGAGATTTCGATGACGAGCCTCGAGATAGTTCTGTATCTGATGTTTTGAAAGACGCAGCTGAAAAACTTCAATTCATTCAAGACTCTGAAAATCTTGAGTTCTCAAAAGAGGACAGAGATACCATGGAATCTGATGATGTCGCCAATGGAACTGCTTCAGCTCCAGATATTCTCGAGGTAGAATCACCTGAAGAACAACTTCCAGTTTCTATTTCAATGACATCAGACGACGTTGAAAATCAATCTGTTGAAACAGGAGAAAATAACACAGAAGTTAAAAACTTTTCCGAAGAAGAAAAACCATCAGAAGAAAGTCTTCCAATTTCTAACGATGATAATTCCAACTCGCCTGAAGCTGTTGATCGCTTTGATGTAACTTCTGTGGAGGAATCTGATATTGTAGACAGTACATTGAATGTCAATCATGACAATGTGACTACTCTTCCAACAGAAACAGAATCTCCACCTTCTGACTTCGCCCAACTAGAAAGCATCTCTGCAACTGATGATGTGCCAGATGTTTACAAAACTTTGGATTCGTTGAAAAATGAAGATGTCTTTCCAAAGGAGAAAACTCCCAGCCCTCCAGAAAACTCTGTGACTCCAGAAGCGGAAAAGAAGGAGTCCCATGAGATACAATCTGAGCTCAAACTTGAAGATTCTGGAATAGTTGCAACTTCAGATATATTGGATTTGGAAACAGAAGTTATCACAGATGCCTTGAACTCTGAAGATGTCGTCCAAACTTCTGAAGATGTTAAAGGTAATCAAACTTTTGAATCGGAATCTAACGATAGGCTAAGTGCCACTGTGGATGATCAATCAAATACTGTAGAGATGGTGAAGTTAGAAGATTCTGGAGAAGTTGAAACACCAGAAAAAGTCGTTTTGGATAATGATGTTATCGACGAGGCACTCAATTCTGAAGACGCCGTTGCCACTGAGGACTTAGCTGTTCCTGTCACATATAATGAGGAACTTGAAAAAGTTGAAGAACCTGAACCAATGGTCAAACTAGAAGATTCGGGATTGTGTCCTGTATCAGATGCTGCAAGTGTTAATGGAGAAGTGATAAGAGATGCACTGAATTGTCAAGATGTTGTCAAGACACATGACAGTTCAAAAGATACTGGAGCTCCTGAATCGGATGAAAATTACCTGAATGTAACAGCTGCTCCTGTGGAGAATGACCAATTGGTCGACTCTACTGTTGACCTCAAACTGGAAGATTCTGGAATTATTGACACTCCTGAAATAGTCGACTTGGAAACGAAAGAAATCACCGAGGCGCTGAACAGTGAAGATGTCGAACAAACTTCAGAAGTCATGGCTCTTCAAAATGTTTCCACAGACTATGAAGAGAAGCCGAGTCAATTAGATGCTGCTATCAATGACTCTGGCCTAGAAATGAACGTGTCAGAATCAAACCAAGAAGTACTTGGTCTTGAAGAATCTGGAATTGATGAAGTAACTGATATAGTTGACTTGGAATCAAAGGAAATGACTGATGCTCTTAATGGTGAAGATGTAGTCGACACTTCTGAACAAGCCGTTGAAATCACGGATCCTCCAGTTGTTCCCGGAAGTGGAACAGATCTCAATTCTTCAGAAATTGTTACCGCTGATTCCAATGCAAATGCAGATTCAGATGTTGAATCAGAACAGATTCAATCAGTGATTGGGCTTGAAGAATCTGGAATGGGTCAAGTGGCTGAAACTGTTGACTTGGAAATGAAAGAAATAACTGATGCGATGAATAGTGAAGATGTTTTACGAACATCGGATGATGTTGTCGAAACCATGGATCTTAACGATGTTTCCACTGTGGATGATGCAAGCGCTGATGAGCCAGAAACAGATGTGACAAACTATCATGTGGAACCAGAAACAGAGGAAGCTGTAGCTGAACCAGAACAAGTTCAGGGAGTTATCGGACTTGAAGAATCTGGTGTTACTGCTACTCCAGATATCGTCGCGCTGGAGAAAAGAACAATTCCTGATGCTCTCAACAGTGAAGATGTCGTTAAAGCTTCCGATGAAAATCCTATTCATGAGACCAAGGAAACCAAAACGGAAGGTGTTTCAGAAACTGAAAAAGTGGAGAGCGATGTTTCTGAATTGGAGGATAACACTGTTGAATCGAAAGCACTAGAAGAAGTTTTGTCGGAAGTAAAACTTGAAGATTGTGGAGCCGAAGAGTCTTCCGATATTGTTAAAGTTAATGAAAATGTTAATGAAGATGCACTCAATTGTGAAGATGTGATCAAAAGATCCGATGAAGTTCCAAACCTCCTTGAAGCTATTGCTAATGAAGAAAACTCTTCAAACGATGTGTCTCATCCTGAAACTGAATCAGACATTCATGATCCTGAAAGTTCGAATGAGACAGCTGGCATTCTGGATGAGCTAAAACTGGAAAAATCAGGAAGTGTTGCAACTCCAGAAGTGGTCAAGTTGAATCAAGAGATCATAGAAAATGCTCTCAATTCTGAAGATGTTGTAACTGAAAACATGGCAGAATCCCCTTTCAAATTGATATTTCCTGATAATTTCTTAGATGAAGATGAACTACTTCCATCAGAAGTTGAAGAATCTGTTGCTGACTCAGAGATTGAAGGTAGTTTGACTGAAGATAAGGAGAGAACTCCACTTCAAGATACTACGGCCGAAGAAGGTTCTGAAGCTGAGAAGTTCGATGCAATGACTGGAGATTCTCTGCCCGTTGACAGTTCCTCTGTTCCTGAACAATTTGAAGAAGAGAATGTTGAGCCACAACACCAGGAAAATGAAGAACGACCTCAAGAAACCGAAGTACCAGAAGACAATCATGGCTCAACTTCTGCTGAAAATTCTATAATGGAGAAACTGATTTCAATGGTAGAAGAAGTTCTCCCGGCAGAAGCTGTGATACCTTCAGAAGATGTTCTCAATGAAGAACATATAAACGAGGCAGTCACAACTCCTGAAATCGAAACTGATGAACCACTTCCGGATGATACAAAATCAGAGTCAATGGTACAAACTTCGATTCCGCATTTTTCAGAAAAAACTTCCGAAAAACAGATGACGGAGGAAGTTTCTGAACCTGTTGTACCTGTGGAATCATATTCAGTTCTTGAATCTGAAATACCTTCTTTGCCTGCTGAAGAACAAGTTGCCGAAGAAGATTCTCTGGTGCAAAAATTAGTGTCAATGGTGGAAAATGTTCTTCCTTTATCTTCTGAAGAGAAGCCTGCCGAACAGATTACAGAAGATGTGACTACGCAATCCCAACCTGTTCAATCCGAAGAATCCGATATTCCACAGGAAGAGCCTACGTCTATTGGAGAATCTATCATGGGAACATTAGTTTCAATGGTAGAAAATGTACTTCCTGTAGATGCCATAATCCTTTCTGATTATGTTGATCAAGTAGAGAAACACTTCGATGAAAACCGTGTTTCCCCTCCAATGCTTTTCGAGGAAGTTGAGAAAGAAGTTACTGATGTTACTGAGAAAGAGGAACCAGAAAGTCTGAATGATGAAGGGACGGCTGAAAATTCAAGGCCAGGAGAAGAATCTGTGGATACTATTTCTGACGGTAAATTGGAAGAAACGATTGATGAGCGAGCTGTTGTACCGGATGTGGAAGCAAAAGTGATTCGTGAAAATCCTATTACTGCAAACGATGAAGATACAAAAACTAAAGAACATGTCAAGGAGGATGACGCAGTGAATGAACCAACATTTGTGGACAAATTGGTTTCAGTTGTTGAAAATGCTCTTCCAACAGAAGATGTCGTTCCTTCTGAAGATGTTCTCAACGAGGATCATATAGAAAGAGCTGAAGATGTTTCCGAAAACCAAGCATCAGAACTTATAACTGACGCTGAACCTGAGAAGCAGGTTCTCCGTCAAGATGAGACCAAAAACGAGGATTCTGAAGAAATGACTTCAATTCAACAGTATAATGATGGGAAATCTGTCTTTGAAACCACCGATTCAATTGTTGAAGAAGCCTCTCCTGTACCCGCTCTTCTTTCTGATGATGTCTTGAATGAAGTTCATGTCGAGGAGACTCCGACTTCTAATGCTATAAAAGTATCCCGAGACGAGGAACCACAACAAGAAACAATGCTGAATAAATTGGTTTCCACACTAGAAGGAGTTCTTCCGACTGGAATTATGGCATCTGAAACTGTCGATGTGAGCAGCCATGATGTTGATAATCAACCGGAAAAACTTCAACGTCCTCTGGAAACTGAAAACAAGGATGGATTTACCGTAGCAGAAATTGTTGCAACAGCTGACATCATTCTACCAGTCGATGAGCAAAACGTTGAAGTTATTGAAACACCGTTCGATGCGGAAGCGTTTGTTCATGAGTCAGAAACTGCACCTGTCGATAGAACAGAGAGTTGTTCTAAAGAAGCAACAGAAGAAAAAATAATCGAAACAGCTGATGTCATTCTACCATTTGAAACCGAAGACAAACATGATAGTTCTTTGCTTGAGACTCCATTTGAGGCAGAAGTTTTTCCTTCTGAAGCCAGAATCGGGAACAGTGAGTCAGTTCCAGAAGAAAAAGTAGAGATTCTAGACACTCAAAATGAGAAATCAACAACTGTTGAAGAGTTGGTGGCAATGGCAGTTGATATCCTTCCAATTGATGGGGCAGTTTCTGAAAACATTGACGTGACAGTGGAAGAAAAACCTTCTCAGAATATGGAAGCTAGTTCCGCTTCTCTAGAACAGCCTGAAGAGCATCCGGTAGAGTCTTCCACAATGTCTACCGTAGAGCATGTTCCGCCCGAACCATTAACGCAATCTTTCTCTGGATCTGAAAGTTTCAAACGTGTCAAAAGAGGTGGAAGTTACGAGGAAGCGGTGCATCAAGACAACTCTGTTTCGGCTGATGATTTCTTTGATTCTGAAGTAACGGACACTTTGATTCCTGTTCCGATTATCAGAAGATATGAAGAATCTAAAGCAAATGAGACAACATCTGCTTCAAATGAAAATGAAATTCAGGTAGCAACGGTTGAAGTTGTAGTTGAACAAGACACCCCTGATACAAACCCTAAATCAGAAGTTGCATCTCGAGCGTCAGAGTTGAAAAACGATGTTGAGGAACCTATCACAGTAATCAATGTAACACCCCAAGAAACATCTGCTCGTCATAAAATCACTGATCTTCATTTCACAATCCCAAAGAATCATGAAGACTATGGAAATGATTATCTTCCATTTGGAACCGAACCATCAAAAGTTGAATTCAACAATCCAGACGACGTGAAAGAAGAAGAGGATGATGTGGTTGTTGAATTGATTTTCCATCCAGTTCGCCAATGGAAAGATGAAGACGTCATTTCATTACAGTCTCTCAAATCTCTTGTTGCTGAAGTTGGATGTACTACAGATGTTGAAGAAGTACCAAACCCTTCAAAGTCTCAGCAAGAAGAATCTGAATCAACGTTGAAGATCCTGAAAGTTGTTCCTTCTGAACCATCACTCATGGAGCTGGATATATCAAATGATCCAAGTGTCATCCATGTTCCAATTCCATTAATGGAACCAGCCACAAAATATTTGGAGGATATGGTAGAGTGGATCATTGCAGAAGCTGTGAAAGAAGTCAGTGAAATGGAGGTGGTCACAGAATCAGAGCTCAGTGAGATGGTCCCACAAGTATCAGAAACTGAATGTTCAATTCCCGAACCGCTATCGGATTTGAAACTTCCATTCGAAGATGATGAGAAAACACCAGAACCAGAGCAAGCTCCCGGAGAAACTCCGATTGAAGTCAACTCTGTAGTTGATACAGAAACTGTACCAACTCTTCCACAACGACCACCTCGTGCACCAAAAACTGAGTCATCAAAATCAGTTGATCCTCCGAAATCTCGTGTTCGCTTCGGTCCATTGAATATCAAATTGGGAAGAAGCTATTCTGAAGAACAACAAAAAGAATTGGTAGAAATGTTGGAGAGACCATTAACAGTTATTACTGCAACGGAACCAAAATCATTAAATACGAAGGAGACAGTGGAAGCACCCTCTCCTCTCTCTCCAGATACACTTGCTGAATATGAAGAAGTGCCAATGATGGATATGCAATCTGTTCCACATTCTCCACAGGAGAAGCAAGAAGAGCCAGAATTGGTCAAAGAAGTCGAAAAGCCTGTAGAATCAGTGGAAGATCTTAAGAAGACAGAAGTTCTTGAAGCAGAATCTTCTCTAGAAAAAGCTGAAGTGCCAGAAACAAGAATCCTTGGTCCAGGAAAGTCGATGGAATATGTTGGAAATGATGAAGAAGATGGAAGTGAATGCCTGGATTCAATTGGAGATTTGAGTGAAAGGACTATTCAAAGATTCAACACTTCCAGTGAGCAAGTTTGCTCTCTAACTATGTGTTATTTTCAACTAAATCTATTCTCCAAACTGACCGTATCCCTTTGTGATCTAATGTTTTTGCAGCTAACTGTTTCGTTTTTCATTTCAATTTTATCTCAATGTTTTTCTTGTTGTGCTCTCACTTTTCTCTTTTTTTCATCATAGTTTCCTGTTTCCAGTCGACGATCCAGCTATTCGTCGTGACTCTTTCTCTTCAATTTCTTCATTCGGTGACCGTCAAAAGTTCCGAACTGCAATTGAAAATATCCGTCAAGATTTGCTTCCGTTTCAATCTTCCGTTCGTTTATTTATCTTTTCCTCTAAACTCTAGATTTCAATTTGAATTGTTTCAGGTTTCCCAATACCTCGATCCATCTGTAACTCCATCTCAACAACTTCTAGTCACCAATTTATCAATGGATTCTCCATCTGATTTGTCGCCGAATGCGCCACCAGTCGGATTTGAGAATACCGCTCAATATCTCGAGAAAATGCAACAGCAAGAGGATCGTCCATCGGCTGAGGGATCCATTGATTCAAGTGGATTCGAGAAGGTTGATCACGAGAGTCTCGATGACTACAGTGCACCAGTTCAAGATCCAATGCAAAAATCTGTGTTCGGAAGTCTCGGAGCTGATGCTGAAGACATGGTGAGTTCTAGCAAAATGGAAGAACTTCTTGAATGATATTGTAGTGGGAACAAGTGTAGAGGAATGTTGAAAGTTAAATCTTTATTTTAAAAAACAATGGTCAAGTTCTAGTCCCAATTTTTCAATTAGAAAGTGCGCTCTTCTTTCTCAATCGTTATTGACTGTATACTTCCCAGACTTCTCAATGTACTGTCTAGACGTAGTTCTCCCTTTCGGTGTTCCACTGAGCAAACATCATAATTTTAAGTTTATTTTTCCCTTTTTCTGAAATTTAGTCATCTTTCCCGCATAAATGTGGGTTCTCTTCCCCAACTTATTGCATCTTTCCTCTTCTTTGCCGCCCTGGAACCATCAAATTTTATTGGCTGCATTTTTGTTCGATTCTTCTTCTTCTTTTTTTTTTCTTTTCTTGCAAGTTTTCTTTCCCCAAATGCACACATCGGGAAAATGGAAGAAAGTGGAGAAGAAGAAAAAAACTCTATAACAAAACGTTTCTTTTTTGGAGAAGTGCCGCACTTTATAAAAGAAGACTGAAGGAAGCGAACCTGCCCATTTTCTGTTCCATCCGTGGTTCTCAGTCGTCCACGCGTGTTAAATTATAAAATTGGGCGGTACGCGCACTTTGCTTCTTTCCTTCTTTCTCTTTTAACCGCTTACGGGATGTGGTAACTGGATAGGCCAGGATTCTCAAATTTCCCCTATTCTTTTCTTTATATTTGACTATATTTACAAAGTTAATAGAGAATCATGACCATGATTTTCGGCGCTTCTTCAGTCATTGTATCTAAAAATATGGGACCAGAATTGGCAGAATCGGAAAACTCAGAAAGAAAGGTGTCAACTTTCAACATTCCTCTCTTTTCTAAGTTATTGGAAATGTTTTTTAAAAACTTGATATTGTAAATGAACGAAATGCATGTATTGTGAGGTGATGTGAATATTCAGAAACCCGGATCCCAGGACGACGGATTCGTCTTCATCGAACGAAACGAAGCGAACGAAGGAGCAAAACAGAAGGTTGTGAAATGATTTCTCAATTTTCAGTTTCTGTTTGATGTAGTAGTCAGTGTTTGTTAAGTACACCCACTCTCCCTCTGTTTTTATATCACATGACCCAAACGGAACAACCAACGAAAAATAATTGAAGGCAAGGTTGTTTTCGTTTTTATGGCTTCGATTTGATAGTGAACTATCACTGAATTTAGAATCTCAAAATTGGTTGATTACTCAGATTGACCAGCAAATTTCGTCATTTCCTGTCAGCAAGACTAAGGAATCGTAAACTGTAGGTGCTTGAATACCGTTGTATATATACGTTCACGCCTTTCTTCTTAGCAATGTTACTGTTTCGATATACTTTTATTGTTTGTTTTGCTCTGAGGAAACGGAACAGTGATTTTTGTGAGCCTAGAAAATGAACATTCTGTTTAAAGGAGCAAAGCCAATCTGAAGTTTTGGTTACGCACAGAAATATATTTGCTACGGTATTCATTTTTAGAATACGGTGATTCATGATCATGAGTCAAAACAAATTTTAATTAAAATTTTTTCTTCATTTTTTTTCTACTGTTTTCGAGAAACTAAAATAGAATTCTGTTCATACCCGATGAATTGTCACATTCAATAATGACTCAATTTCTTCACGCGCGCCACCATCGAAAATTGTTTTGGTCTCTTTCAAAGACCGCCAGTTTTTCTGTTTCTTTTCCTCTTCCGGTCACTCGCTTTTCGACTTTTCGAAATACATGTGTTGACAAGTTTCACACCGCTCACCTTCATAATAATGCGAAATTCGAATCGATTTGAATATTCCGGAAATTTATGTGCCTTTTGCTTTTGCAGAAAGAAATGGCAACGAATGCCTTGGCGCGCGGTGCGCGACTCGACTCTTTTTCTCTCGAAATCTCTTTCATCTTCACACTTTTCTCTCCATCCTTTTCGCCCATTTTTGTGTTATTTTGTCATTTGGGAAAAAAGAAGAAAAGCGGAAAGAGAGAGGGCGAACACTAAACTGTCTTCCTTTTCATGTTTCGTTCACTTTTAGAAACAAAGATTCTCTGTTTGTCTTGCCAATGCCATTTTGAGAAAGCTTGCGCTTTTCCGCTCAACCAGTTTTTTTTTTGAATGGTCTTTCTAGAAAAATGGGTTTTGAAACTTTAAAGATGAGAACACCTGTGAAATCTGCAGAGATTTCCGGAAATTACACTTTTCATCTTGTTCCCAAACATCTCTTTTACGCCAACGCCTGCTGCTGGCTAATCCACATCGAGAAGAAAAAGAAAAAAGAGAGAACGTAAAATTTTGTTGCTCATCGATTTTAAAATTTCTAGAATAGTTATTCCCAAGTGTGTTCCATCTACTTGGAGATATCTAGCCCCCGCAACCTTGCAAGTACAATATACAGACTTTTCGAAACAGAACCAAAAATATCAATATCATTTTTCGATGGTTGTCCGTCCGTCTTTGTCTATACTTTCTACACCCCTTGTGTTTATGTCCCTAGTACAACCGACGACAACACATTTTCCGTTTTGTCTTCAGTCACCCAACCCTTTTATATTTTTTTTCACAACAATATTTTATATTTTCTAAGTTGCAGATGTCTTCCCATCACGACGACGTCATCGAAAAGAACTACTTCGGAGACGACGCTGCTACTGCGAAACTTCTGGAATCTCCGATTGCCGAGGAAGCACGCAAACTTGTCCAAGATGCAGTTGAATCTGCTTCCGAGTATTCGAAACACGCTGTTGATGATAGCGATGAAATCGGACGTGAATTGCTTGACAACGTTGAGAACAAAGTTGATCAAGCCAAGGAGCCAATAGCTGATACATTGCACAAAGCTTATGATGGGCTCGGAGACTTTGTTCACGAGACGGTCCCACAGGCTGTTCATGATTTCGTTGAAGATGTCAAGCAAAAGCTTCCAGAGAGTCCGGTTCCAGAGAGAGCTGAGACTCCAGAAAAGGTTGAGACTCCAGAACCACTAGATGATATCCACGACAGTGTGGACAAGGTTCACGATGAAATTAACAACTTCTTGAGATCCGGACGTGATCCAACTCCGCCACTCGTTGAGGCTGATGAGGATGCTCCAGTTGAGGATAAGCCACAGTTTGGCAATCAAACTCCAGAAGAGGATGAAACAACTTTTGATCGCAAGGGTCCATTGACCATCCCAGAAGAAGTTGAGAAAGCTGCGGCTGCTCAAAAATACGATGAAGGTCTGGATGAATTCGATCCACTCGTCTCGTCCAACACAGGGGCTGCTTTCGGAGCCGCTGTTGGAGCTGCTGCTTCTGAAGCTCTCACTGAAGAGGAGATGTTTGGACATCAAAAGTTTGAGACGGTACCACGTCCACCAACTCCACCAAAGGACATCAGTGATGAGGACGTGAAGCCATCGACTGTGAACTTGGGCCCAGCTCATCATCATTGTAAGATCCTTAATTCCAACGGCACTGTTCAAGTTCTTTCGTTTCAGCTCATCCGTCTTCGCCACATCACTCGATTTTGAAGCATCACGGAGAGGCATGGATCGATTTCAAGACTGTTCCACCATGTGGTGAGTTCTAGTTGCAGTAAACCATAGTAAAGTATCCCATCTCATTCAAAACGAAGAGTAACACCCCATTTGTGTTTCTGCTCTTGCTCTTTGTCTCGCAGCCAAATTGCGAGGAATTGTGGCCAGCTCAGGCCAGCTCCAGAACCAGCTCAAAGCAGTAGTAGCATACACAACAAGAATAATAGGGGCGGGTTGCTGCCAGAAGCTGGCCATCTATGGTGGAAGACCGATATAGAAAAGAGGGTGGTGGGTAGAAGGGAGGAAGGGAGGGAGCGCTCAATTTGGCACGACTCCAAGTCGATACGATGCGCGAAAATAGCCGAGTGGAGGCCGGAGGGTGCAGATGGCCGAGGTGGTCACATGGTCCGACAAGCCAGAAGAGGAAAAGAAGAAAAGCACATGCACAACAACAACGACCAGTACTGCGAAGGTCTCCCATATTTGTGTCTGCACCAGCAGAGCATGTCTCATTTACCACTTCTAGACGTTCTCTCTGTCTGATCATCTGCTTTTTCCGCGACAAGGACTCTTTCCAACAAGTGACATCTTCTTTGAACCTATATTTCTATCTGGAGCATGATGGTCTAATTTATTATGTGCATACGAATATTTTTCCCATTTCTCTCAAAAATCTGGATTATCCGTCTCTGCTTCGACTAAATAACAGCAGATTGTTTTCTCTTTTAAGTACGGTCGCTTTTTTGCATTCGTGGCGAGACCCTGAATTTTTGTGGGTGCCGCTCCTTTAACATCACCATTCATCACCATTCGTTTTTGTTGTGAGCGACATAGTTTTCTTTTGCCGTTTTTTAGTTGTTCAAGTGCGTGTCACTCGTTTTTCGCCACTTTCAATTGAATTGTGCTGCATTTCTACTTACGAAACAAAGGAATGTGTCGCCTTGCACCATGGTGAAATAGTACGCTGTGGGTGGAGGCACCGCCAAAACTACCCGGCCAATTTGAATTTGAATTCTGCCGCGCTCGCCCTCAGCATGCACTATTTCATCATTTTCTAAATGCGTCTTTCTTCCTACGTTATCTTGCTATTTGAGCTTTATTCTGATGCTCTCTATATAGATCCTCTCAGCGACCCTAATCCGAAAATTACTTGCACGCTCTCACTGCCATTCGAATAATATCCGTTTCGCTAATTAGAATTCACCTCTTTTACTGCCACGGAAAGCTTTTGCCACTGATTATTCTCATTCAGGCTTCAAATTCGCGCATATTTTGATTTAATTCAGAAACGAATTCATTTCGCAATTCTTGTTTGCAATCTGCTTACCTACCCAGTAATCAAACACCTTGTCCCGTGTTCATTTGGTATTGTGCGTGTTTTTATAATCAGTCGCTTCGCTCGCCATTTCTGTCTCCCAACGACTATAGTTCTAACAAAAACCAATCAGTCAACACGTAGAATCTTTCCATACCGCTTCCGCTCCGAATGGCTCAATTTTTCGATTGCGTACGCGTTTGTGCGCTCACTCTTTCTTTCGCCTAATTATTCATGGCCCCAAAGCCTTTGCAACTGCCGCGCATGACTCTGACCACCGGCAGCGACAATAATTGACTGAAAGGCACGTGTCTTTTGAATACTTTCTCTTATTTTCACGCTACCACTAGTGTTGTTATTATAATATAGGTACTGGTAGGAAGGTCGTCCATCCGAAAAGGAAAGTTGCCCTGACGCTAAGGCTGTATCCTATATTTTTTTTGTTGCGAAACTGAACGAATTTCGAAATTTCAGATAATGCAACGTTTCAGTGAATAAGTAATAGTAATACCCTTGCCGCGAAACATCCATCAAATTTAGCAACTTTCCGCGCAAAACGCATCTTCCCCCAAGGGATACAATGTTCTTGCTCCTATCTTCTCCTTTATCCTCATTGTTTTTCTTTTTGCTCTACGTCTCTTTCTCTTACCTCCTCTTATCTCTCGTCTATCTTTTCGAACAACACTTCACGTGAATCACCACAGAAACTCCTGTTCGAACGAAGAACAAACGATGAGTAAACTAGGAGCGATTGGACGTGGACTGTACGCGCTCGTCGCTTTCATTGTCAATCTCACGTTGCGAATTGGACTTAATGTTGCACTTGTCGCTGGAGTCGCTGTCAGTGCTCATGAAGCCTACAAAATCACCAAGCGTTCAGGTGTCCTTGAGCGAAAAGAGGGTAAGAAACATTCCTTGGGACAGAGAAATGGTCGAATAATGCAAAACTAATAGAAGTTCTCACGATTTGTCGATTGCGCGTGAAGAAACTATTCTAAAAAGATAGACTAGGTCATTGCGGATTTATGGGAGCTGGTTTTTGTACGGAAATGAAGCGACCTCGATGGCGGGATGGACTTGGCCATGGCCGCGGAAGTAGTTAGTGGTTCTTCTCGGGACCCGGTCGTATAAAGATAGAGATATCGGAATACAATACTGTCGTATCTACACGCGAAGAAACGTTTGAGACCCAGAGAGCAGCATTGTGAGCGCGCGCGGTCAACGTTTCTTCTGTGATGGTTGGAGGTCTCGAAACTGCAAATGTTCCGAAATAGTATCAAGATCAGAGAGACACAGATAGTTCGCTGACGGAGATAGTTTTTGTTGCGCGGAGAGCGACGGACGTTGATCGGTTGCCGATTACGGTGACCGCAGAGAGACAGGGTGGAGACAAATACGCGGCCGTTCGTCTTCCCGTCAGTTTTCTCGTTGCGATATATTCCGCTTTTGCTGTTGCCTCCTCAGTCAGTCAGTTTTTTGACTTCGTCGTTAGTGACTGCTAGTCTATTCCAAGATGGCTCAAACACGTTTCAACAACAAAAAGTTCACGAAGCAACCGACCTGGGTTCCAGCTACCGATTTCTTCGGCAAGAGTGAGTGATGATTGTGGGAGTAGGGAGGGTGGAGCTGGGAAAACAGGTGTCTTTCTCCGTCGGCGGGAGGTGAAGCATTTTACTCATCTCTTTTCTTTTTTTTTCTTCCACTTTTTTGTTTGTTCGTTTCGGTGCGGAAGGATACTTTCCTCTTGAAACACGTGTGAGAATATCGATTTGCTATTCCTCTTAATTATTCTCTGTTCCTAAAAAAATGACGAGTTGTCAGTGTCAAAGAGGCAAGTTGTCGTTATCGGGTTTCTTATCAGTTTCAAAGAAAACATTATGTCTGGTGAAGTGTCCATCATACATTTTGCGAGGCACGGTATCATCGATCATGTTTATGTCAATTTAGAGAGAATGAAAAATATCGTTACAAATGAGTCCAAAGTACTAAGAACACATGCGGTATAAAATTCGGAAAAATTAAGATTTGGCCTGAGCAACAAAATAATTTTCTCTTTCAGTTTTGGATGTGATCTACTGGCGTGATCCTAAGAAGTCTGGAATTGTCTTTGTATTGGCTGTTCTCGCTCTCTACATTCTTGCCAAATATCCAATTCTCACGGTCATCACCTACTCGCTTCTTCTCGCTCTCGGAGCTGCTGCTGGATTCCGGTAAATTTATCACAGAACAACTTGGCTACAACCATTAATGAGTTCGATTTTCAGCGTCTTCAAGAAGGTTGAGTCACAGATCAAGAAGACCAACACAGAAAACCCATTCTCGGAGATCCTCGCCCAAGATTTGTCTCTCCCACAGGAAAAGGTCCACGCTCAAGCTGATGTGTTCGTCGAGCACGCCACTTGCATTGCCAACACCTTGAAGAAATTGGTTTTTGTCGAAAGCCCATTGGAGTCTATCAAATTCGGTCTTGTTCTCTGGTCTTTGACCTACGTTGCATCCTGGTTCTCTGGATTCACCATGGCTTTGATTGCCATCCTCGGAGCTTTCTCTATTCCAAAGATCTACGAAGCTAACCAGGACGCCATCGACCCACATCTCGCTACCATCTCCGGACATCTCAAGAACGTTCAAAACTTGTAAGTTTCCTTCCTTTACTTTTGCAACCTCCGAAAAACCATGTTCAAATCTTGAATTTCATTCATATTTTCAGGATCGATGAGAAACTCCCATTCCTCCGTAGCGCCCCAGTTGCCGCTGAAGAGAAGAAGGATCAATAAATCGCTTCGATTCTCGCCATCTGAACACTTTGCCATTGTTCTTCCTCATCCAAAAAATAATTCCGCATTTTGTTTATTTTTCTCACCCCCACCCACCCGCTTCTATCAAATTCCTTCATTTTTCTTGACATTTTCAGGCTTTTCCCATAATGCGTGTCTTCTTGTAGAATGTAATGTCGATCAAGTAGATTTCAGCAGATAATGCTTAATTTTCCATAATCTACCTGTCCCAGGCCCTTACCAAATGCACCCCTAAACATAATTATTTGTAATGTATATCTTGTCACAATTGGTACATTTTTCTTCTCTCCCAAATCCCCCCGTTCCCCGAACTTCCCTCGATTGTCTTTTTGTCTATCGTACGAAAATTCTCTATATAAAGCTTGTCCTTAAAATTCAACAATTCGAGACACAGTTATTGTCAAAACACCCATAAGCGTGAAGATGTAGGCAGCACCGAGAAGAAGAAGATTTCGACGTCCCTGGAAACACTGGAATGAAAATATGAAAAGAATTGTACTAGCTTACAGATATCTCTTTGAAATAAAAAACACTCCAGGCAGAAGTTACCAATCCGGGTGCCATCATACAAATTGGATACGATATTGTTGGAGATAATTTCTCGTTTGCGATGAAGAAACATGACATGGCTAAAGCAAAAAATACACCACTGAGCATTGAAGGAAGCACGATTTTTGGAGGTATCGATGGTCTTCCTTTCCTGAAGATCGATACTTTGATTCAGTTTTGAAAAAAACAGCTTTTTGAAGTTTAGGATCTCCTTACCTCACAAGACAGTATAAAACGAAAATCACGATTGAAATCAACATGACACCAGTGAAAAATGAGAAATGAAACGAAACTGAAGACTTGATTTCGGTTGAAAGTGGATAGATATCATGTCGGGTCTGGAAGAAAAAATAAGAGCTCTTTTGATTTCGAGTTCCTCGATTTCCAAACAGTAACCCACCATTAATAAAGTTACAGGTGTTGTCATGACGCCTAGTGACAATCCAACGAGTATAGTTCCAATCCATGCAGCCACTTTCATTACAGAATTATTCATGTCAATATCTTCCTTCTTGGAGTTTTTCTCTGCTTCTTCAGGAGTTCTCGATAATACTGACTGAACATCTAAAATTGTTTTCTTCTGTTCTGATATACCTTACCATTGGAAGTACTTTCACATGAGGATCCACAACTTTCACCGCACGAAACACATTGATTTTGATGAATGGATAAATGGCTGATCTGTATTTATAATTAGATAGTTATTCTTATGAGTTTGTATACCCGAAAATTAGAAGAACGATTCCAATATAATTCAATAGGTTACTCATCGGAACTGCAGGTGGAACTCCGAATATTCCGAATCTGGATATTGCCCATCCAGTTAAACAGGATATGGATGATGCGAAAAGCATGAACATTGCCATTCCAACATGAGTCATTATTTGGACAGCGAAACAGTTGGCTGAAATTTGAAAGATGTACTTTTATTCTAAATCAGGAGAATCTTTTTTTTTTGTGAAAAGGCTAGTAGAGCACTTTTTGAAGAATAGTCCTTATCGAATACCTTAGATAAAAGTATTTTTTGAAACCAATGAACCAAATCACATAAATATTCAAAACTCACTTGCTGACCAAACCGCTCCTCCAATCATTGCTAACCCGTATAGTCCCGGGAAATCCATGAATGCATAAATCAGAAAACTTGTCAAATAACTAGCTAAGCACATGAATAATTGTGTTGAAAATCCATCTGTTGGAGGACATGATTTAATGGGAACAAAAAGAGTTCCAAGTAATAGAGAAGCACCAAAACACGCCAGTAGACCAATAAGCATTGCTGTTTTTTCCTTTCGTAATAGCCTATGAATATGTGACCAAATCTATGTTTATAGGGGGATTAATTTTCAAATAAAACAGACTGCACAGATTTATTATGACAGGGGAAAAAGAAAGAATTGGCAACAGTTTTTTTTCTGTCGACTGCAGAAAAATGTTCTTTTTATATGGAAAATCGGAGATGGCAACAATTAAAAGAATAGAAAATGGCAAGAAGAATTTGAAGAGAAGAAGCTGGTAAAATGATCAGTATGGTTGACGTTCGAGGCAGTTTTTGAGAGTATGTCTGAAAGAAAAATGAATAATTGAAGATGTTTCTGATGCTGATGTTTATGTATTCTGTAGTGTAGGTTGTAGCTGTTGTTAGAAAAAAGAAAGCGGAAATGAGAAGAAATTGATGTGGATGGTTCTTTTTTTGTACAAGGAACAGAATTGATAAAAGGGTTGGATCGAAATGGCATAGAGAAAAAGAATACCATCTTATGCTAAATCTCAATGGAGATTCTTTCGAAGATATTTTGCAAAAGTTAAGATAAACTCACTGAATTGGGTATGGGTTAGAAGCAGCTTGCCAGGAAAGGTTCTCATCGAATTGCCAGAATCCTTGTCTCACCTGAACTCTTATTTTATCAAAAGAATAATAAACTTTGAATATTTCTTACATTTGGAACTTGCTCTCTGTGAACTTGTTCGAAAAGTCTAATCTCGTCCTCATGAGATTCTGGATCCATCACTGTTGTGGTTGTTGTTGTAGTGGTCTTTTTGATTGGAATCTCTCCGTGATTATCAAGAAGATGAGCAGCATATCCACAATGGAAGAGAAGAATTCCGACGATGATAAGGATGAGAGCAAGTGGGATAAGGGCGGAAGCACTAGAAAGAAAACACTGGAAGTTTTGCCAGTTGTGGGGAATGACTTACACTCCAGCACATTCAACAGCAATACAGGTGAGAAGCATGGCAAGGAGGATGATGACTCCGAAGAAGAAAAGAAGAGCTCCGATGATTAGGACGCACTTTCTGAAAACATTCAATTAGTAGTTGAAAAATTATTGGAATTCATTTTTGAATGTTTTTTTTTGAACATAGAGTGTTTGAATCTAGGTCTGTGATTTAATTAAGAACTGAGATAAAGTACTATTGCATATGTATTTGCTTACCTTGCTGGCCAAATTCCCATATAAGCTGGAAGACATGGAAAACAGAAAACTGGTGGAGCTCGCCTACTGTACCATGGTACGTATTCTCCATCCGTCACTATCTTCACCATTATCCTATAATTCAAAAAAATGATTGTATTAGTATTCGAAGGAATACGAAAGTCGTAGAGCTCGTTTGTTGAAAAGAAGAAACCGACACACTAACGTTATAGTTCGCACATGTTTTTCTTTTTTAAAAAATGAAAAAAAGAGAAGAGAGAGATTTTAGAAGGAACAGAAGAGAAGGTTTAAAATGTTTTCGTGGATCGGAGGAAAAGAGAAGAGAAAATGAAAAAGAGCTGTTTGCTATCAAATCTTGAAATGAGAAGAAAATATGTCTGTTTTTGTAGATTTTTCCAAAAGAAATGAAATGTGATCATAAATGGGAAAATGAGTAATAAAATGAGAATATTAATGAATCATGAGGTTCTAGAAAAGTGTTATGGAAAATACGTTTTCATTTACTTCTCGAAAAATAGAAGAATCTAAGATGGATGCTGTAACTTATGGAACTTCAGTGATTGTGATTTGTAACGTGATTCTTTACAAAGTCGGTGGTGACAAAAGAAATATTAAAATTACCATAAGAAGCTCCCAAATGAGTTTCATGACTGAGAGGTAAAATATCAAAAGCAAGATCAATTTCCAAAAAAGAAACTTTTATACAATTCACAGAAAATTATAGCATTTATTTTTGTTTCTTAGGTACTTGTTCTCTTTTTTGATTCCGAAGTTTTGTTCATAGGGACATAAAGTTTGTTGCACTACCCTAGTTTAGGAAAGTATTCCGAATGATTTGAAAACTTTTCATGTTATTCGAAACATCAATTCGGATGTACATGTTGAAAAAGGAGTGATTGCATTTCCATAAAACTAAGCGATCGTCAAATTGAAAATACATTAAATTAGAAATTAAAATTGAGCCTTCAGACAGACATCAATATACAGTAATCAAAGTGAAATGTAAAAAGAAGAATGTCGGAAATTGGCTAATCGATACTGGAAAACTACTTTTCCAATCAGAGTTGAAAGTGATTGTTGTTGGTGTTTTCCATCTCTCTCTCTCGTTATCTCTTCTAGATCCTCTTCTTTTTCTTCTACTTCCATCAGCTCCACCTCTTTCTTCTTCCTCTTCTTTACAGCAGCATGTGCTCTTCTATCACACACATTCTCGATCCTCTCTTCCTATCTTTTATCTTTGTCTTCTCTTCAAAATCAACACTATTTCAATGCCATTCTCGAGATTTTGGATCAGTTGGAGAGAAAAGAGATCAGTGGGGGCGGAAAATGAAAAATGTATTGAGAAAGGGAAAAGTTTAGGAGAAGGTAAAGGGAACGAACGAATCAAAACGGTAAAGTTGTCTTATTTGGAGTAGGAATGCGCGAAACAAGTTCGAGTTCTCGGGTCGAAAATGGGCGGTATGTTTGCATGAGTCATAAGGAAACAAAAGAAAAATGTAGAAATTTATAAGTGGAAATGGGAGAATAAAATAAGAAGAAACGGGTGAAAAGATATAGTAATTAGATTATTTCTTCATGTTGTTAATTCAATAAATATTGAATCAAGAGTATGCAAAAACATGATAGTTTGGTAAAGAAAATTCAACGAACACAATGAAGCTTCTCAAACGTTTCGATCTACGGATTTGGTCCCGCAGGGCACACTGCTTATGGAAATGAACTAGTATTCACAAATTTCTTCCAGATTTCTGTAAATAGATTAGGTATTTTTTGCGATCATATAACTGACCTAGAACTCGAAGCCAATTTTGGGTTATTGTAGGAATTATTCAGGCACCTAACGCATCATGAACTATGAAGAGTGAAGAACAAAGGCCTGCGAAAAATTACTCTACTCGTGCTTTGACAGATTTTTTTCTCGCCATGAAATTTTCTATTACTTTGTTGTTTCAAACTTCATGTTCTTTGAAACTAAGCTTTAAAAATACGTAAATATCTTGAGTATAACATTAAACCTCCCCAACTTACTCTCCACCTCTGATTGTAACAACCCACCTTTCAACTTTGCAAACTTTCATTACACTTTGTGCTGGCGGTGCATAATAATGACAAGTTTCAAAGACCTCTCATAATTTTTAACTTTTCAATGTCGAGTCTATTTTTCGTTTCCTCATTTTGATCGGAATAAATTGTTCTTCAGACCGTTACGGTCAATCCTATTGTTTTTTTTTCTGTTTCACCCTCATCAGTGAACCTCCTCCAGTAGACCATTGGTCTTATTTGCACCCGTGAAGAAGGTAGAGGAGAAGGAAAGCTTCCGTTCGCATAGAGTCTACACAAAACAAATGGCTTCATAGTGTTTACCTTGTATAGTTAGCCATCCTCTTTTTGGTTCTTTTTTCCCTTTTTTACCTCAGTTTGTATGGGTGGTAATCTGAGGTTTCAGTTTCAATATATTTGAAATATACTTCAAAAGACTTCTGAAATGAGTAGAATTGTTCAAACTGGGCCTGGCTCGGCCCGCGACAACTATGGAAATCATGAAGCATCTCTCTGATTATCCTAGGTCTACTGAAATTTTTCATAATTTGTTTTTTCTTGCTATGAGATTCCCGTAACATACTTTTGATCTTTCCCAGTTATCACACCCGAACAGCAATGTATAAAAACCATCTTTCATTTGATTAGATCATTATTGGTTAATAAATACGTAGTGTTTTTATTTATTTATACAGTCTTTGATTATTCAACTGCCATCCTTGAGAGAAGATCAATTGTTTTTTTCCCTACCAATCCCCAGCTTCTAGTCTAGACCTTACCGTTACCCTGCTCGCCAACTACTTAGTCGACAGTCCAGTAATTTGTATGTTTCGAGGATTTTCCCATCACCCACCTGCTCTTTTTTCCACAAAGTGCACGGTTTCCACGCTTAAGATAAAGACCGGCGGCTTGCGTGAGGCGGTTAGCACTGTCTTTTCCGCGTCCTTTTCGTCAATTATTTGCACATTTAGCATCTTTCACCCATCATCATCTTCGGCGGAAAACGTTCGGAAAAGCGATTCACTCCTCAAGGCGCGCCAAAATCTTCAAAACTAAAAGGAGAGTTTATGATTTTGACTTTCTCTTCTATTTCATTCGTTTGATTTTGCTTCAACTACTGTTGAGAACTGTGTTTTTGTTTTTTGATCTGATTCGATAATGGATTTAGTGAGAGTGGGATTTGGATGGAGATGTCCACGTTAGGTTCGAGTAACTCCACTTTGGAATTCTCATTCCATCTCTTATGATGTCTATCCGTCTCTTGTGCATGAAAACACCTGTCTTACAGGGATAATTTTAATAACATCAAGTTCTCTGAACATCAGTTCATGTAGGGTTCGATTCTCCCTTTCATCTTATGACTTTCCAGACTAAACCATACATTTGCCCTGATCAAAACTGTTTTGGTCGTTTCACATTGAAATACAGTAATCTTTGTGAAATAAGAACACTGTTTGCATGCTTTTTTGAATTGTGAAAAAACAAAACACCACAAATAATCTGGTCTCGAATAAGTATAGCTACAGTACGCGATCTATTCCTCAATCCCAATATTTCACACGGAACAATGATTTTGAAATTAAACGATAAAAAAAGACATGCTGAGTATCCTAGATACTGTTTCATTTTATTTGCACCAAATGTTCATATTGTTGATACAAACTCCGAATGCCTTTCTTTCGTTAACCGTATAAATTACGCAAAGAACCATACCTAACCGATAATCAAATCTATGCTAATCAAATCATTCATACACATTCGACACGTCTCTACTCTGCAAACAACGAAGACGAACGCGCGAAGGTGGTGGTGGTGGTCTAGAAGGTGGTGGGAGGGTGTAATAAATGAGGCGCGACAATAGGTTAGGTGTACTCTTCTTCTTCTTCCGATTCTTCACCTTTTTGCTCTTTCTTCTCGCCTTTTTTCTTTCCGGTCTTTCTCTGTTATCTTTATTTCACCCCACACAGTGACAACAGTTCAGTTTTTGATTGAAGTTTTTTTTCATTTTCATTTTTATCAGTTGATGTTTAGAGAGAAGAGTATTAGATGGTTAGATTGTTGATGGGAACGAAAATTGACATTTCGATTAGGTCTACAGCTTTCTGTCAACTTGATGGAAATTGACAAGATTCTTTTGTGGTGAGCCAGAGATTCTTCAAGCTTTGAGCATCAGAAACTCGGCATGGATATAGTGGAGGATCCCCATGAAGAACTGGGATAGATGAAGATATATTTATGGGATACTGTAGAATATAGTATAGAAATACTTTTGCTCTCATACAAAAGTTGAAAAAAGAAAGATCTGAAAGGTCACATAAATTTGAAATCATTCCGTTCGAAAGGTGTACAATACTTGACATTTACAACACATTAGTAGTTTTCGATTTTCTATTGTTGACGATTTGGAGTAAAGGTGTCGATTGTCATCATCTATAGAGGCACTCAATGTGGCACATTTGATGGGACGCCGACGGCAAAAGTGACCACCACCATGGCGCTGCGGCCCCCGTCGTCAACCCTATCATGTTCATTCCTCGCCACCTCTGCCCTCTTTGAATTGATTTGCTACTCGTGTCAGTGACCGTGAAGAGAAAAAAGAGAACCCTTTTTCTACTTTTTCTACTACTAGCCAACCCGACGAACACGGTACGGCAAAAGTGAGCGGTGACCCCGTGAGAAGCTTTCGCAACCGATTGCGTCAATTCTTTTATTCGAAAAAGTCGCTGACCGGCGGTGAGTGACTCACCGTGTGTTTTCGACGCCACCGCCGTCTTTTTTCTCCTCCCCCACAACGAGACACAATTTCACATTGATTATATTCGATTAAATTGAACGGTGAAGATGGTGATAATATCTATACCATCTACATCTACATCTTCTGAACCTTCTCCGACTATTCCTGTGCCCAAGCCGCGGAATGTTCTGAATACGGTAACTTCCGGTGCCAAGACACCCGTGCCATCTCCACGAAAATCTCTACTGAAATCAAAAAGTGAGGAGAGAGAATGTAAGGAGGAAGTTCGTCTACGAAGAAATGTAGGACTTTTTCGTCGTGACACACATCAGCCAATCTTTATTGAAAGAGAAAAGCTGCAGAGGATTCTCGAAGTGGCAGAGCCAGAACTAAGAGTTTCCCGTCCATCTTCGTTTCCATCTTGTTATTCCAACTCTTGTCAAAGCGAAATGGCACCTAGTTTGGATGTTAGTTTTAACGAAAATGGTGGAAATTTTTCGGTAAGTGTTTTGGAGTAGGTTTTCGTGTTCAGTGGAAGAAATATCAAAAAGTAAACAGTAGACCATCGTATCAGTTCTGATTATAGTCAAAAATATTTAGCTCATGTCCTTAAAAGGGTAGAGCCTAGTATTTTTCTAGTAGAAGTTACAGTACAAACTAATTGGCAGAGAGGGCGGAGGGACCAAAAAAAAAAAAATAAATGCTCCAAAAAATAGTAGTTACAGTTTTCAAAAATTTAATACGTTTCTAAATAACTTTCTGTATTTACGCTCTTTTCTGAAGTGATGCTTCATTAAAGCTCTTGTGTTCCTGTTTATGTTCCAAAAATGAAAAAAAAAATCCATTTTGGATTTCGGAGAAATGAAATTCAAATATGAAATGAACCCCATCTCTGAGTCTCTAACAATCCAATCATCTCCGTTTTTTGCATGAAAAACCAATAAAATCGAATCGACGACGCCAGTGCTCGTTTGAATAGTGATGGGAAAGTGTGCGTCCTTTTCTTGCAATTCTCATCACTTTCTCTCTTTTTCTTTTCATATTCAATCACTTCTTTGTTCAAATATTCTTTTTTAGGAATCCTGCTTTCCCGACAATCACATTATGTCGGCGAGAGCCATCGCTCGCAATCGTGGAGCCACGAATACGAACTACAGTAGCACTAGTGTATTTAACAGTAACGAACGACCCCTGTCCGCTTATGAAGAGTCAGCAGAGGCAACTAGACAACGAAAAAACCGAAGAGCAAGTGTTGCTGTTATGCCGATGATTGATCTGGACTATAGAGATCGAGTGGTGGCTGGTAGTGCAAGATCGTCTACAATGACGAGAAGAAAAAGCGATGGAAACCCAGGAAGAGAGTAAGATTTCAATTAAAAATCTAAAGCACATTCAATACTCATTAAAATACTGTGCATTCAAACGAAGTGACATTTTTAAAGAAAATAACTGGGTCTTTTTTCTCATTCTTGAAATTTTGGGACCGCAGTGAAACTTTGGAAGATTTCCATCCAATAGGACCCAACATTATCGCGAGATTCTCTTACAAATATTTTGCAAAAGTATTCAAATTTCAGCCAAAACTATTAAAAATATCAGTTTTTTCATTTCAGCCCAAAATAGCACCATAAAACACCTTTTTTGTCAGTAAAACCTTTTTCGAAATCTCTTTCTCTCCGGAAGCCTACGGTATGCGTTTCGAAGTCGCGAACACTGTTACGCGTAAATGCACTACAAATTTTATGAAAAAAAAACTCGATGTTTTTTAAAATTTCGAAAAAATTTGGAACATTGAACAGTTTACAGTTCCAAGCCTATTTTCTTGCTTTTTCTCGCAGAAAATTGCAAAATGTAACCCGAAAAAATCAGTTCACCTTTAAAACGAAAAACATACTGCAGATTAGATTTTCTTCAGGAACACAAAGTACAACCAGCCCTGTTAGAATATACTTTCTCAGGAGTTTCGATCAGCAAGCTTATTTTTTCAAAAAAAAAAAAAAACATTTTATTCTGATATTTAATTATTACAAACTCCGATCCTCTATTTCAGAGAAAGTTTTCTCGAGGATTCGAGAGTAAACTGATTTTGTGATTAACTCTCAAAGATCTGAATCATCTCCAGGGCGATGTTCTAGAGTTTAGAGTTTATAATTTGTAGAATACTTTAGTTGTTGTCCTTGTTTTCTTGCGTTCTTTCATTTTCTCAATGATTCATGCTTATTCATAATTGTTCACACCTTTTACTATGGGAATCGCTCTGATCTCCCAGCGTTTGACATGTATTTCTATTGCAAAAACTTTTATTATTTTTGCAGATTCAGTCCGGATTTTGGAGCAATCAGAGTGCAAGTGGAGGACATTACTTCGGTCCCTGGCTCGATGATGAACGACGATGAGGACGAAAAGCAGAATGAGACGAACTATGGACTGTCTTTCGGTAAGAAAAATAGAAAATTGGCTGAGAACTGACCTAGAATGTAAAAGACCCTTTCTTTAACACATACCTCTGTTATTAAAAGTTAATGATTCCTGGAGAAAGAACCGGTTACATTCTTCATTTTCTCAAGTCAAGGAGAATCTCGAGAATGTGTTTCTTTCTCCCAAAAAAACATGAATAGCAATACTCTCGGTATGTGCCAAATGAGACATGCCCGCATGTTCTAATATATAGCTTGATGATGACCAGTAACATTGCGCCTCCATCCATGTGAAATAGAGCGAGAAGAGAACGATGGACTTGTCTTCTTCTTCTTTAGTAGCGTCGGCGTTGACAAGCTGTCTGTTTTGCTAGGAATCCGTCCATTCCTTCATGATGTTTCTTCGAATTTTTAACGTCGAGGGGTATTCCCCAAAGAAGACAATATTTGACTCTTCCTTCCTCTATTGCACTGGCCATCATCCATGATTATGTGCACCTGCCATCTCTCTTTTCTTCCCCCGAGAGACCACAATCACATCTTTTCCGAATGTTTGTTTGCTTTTGATTAAGCGCTTGATGGCAGGCGGACAGGCCCTGTCCTCTTTTCGAACTTCAAACTAATTCGATCTTTGAAGGAAACATTTTCGAGCCTTTTCTTCTTTTTGGTTTACTCGAATCAGAACACTGGTTACTGTATTCATTTTTACAGACTAAAAAATCAAAATTTGGAACCCGCGAATCCTTTTTTCACTGAATCAAGTGATTTTTTTGAACATTTCTCTTTTAAAAAATGTTCTATAAAATAATCTCCCGGGAGAATGAAAAACACCAAAGAAATTATTTCTCAAATCGTTTCATATTTTCAGACAACGGAGGCGAAACATCAACAGAAACAATCACAGACGCCGCTCTCAATGGATCTGTGATGTCGAATGGAATCCGAAGAGTCTCTGATTGGGCGGTCCCTATCGAATATGCTAGCAGTCCAATTGCACAAGAACTGTCTCAGAGTGAAGTAGAAGAGGTGAGAGGAAAAAAGAAGAAACTGTAAAGTGATTGATTGGGGTAGACTCTGAATCATTTTGAATAGGGAGGGAAAGATTAATAAGAAAAAAAAAACGTATCACAACACTATTTCTATCTATCCAACTATTCATTCGATCGTAAGTGTAACACAAAGAGTACACACATAAGTTTTCTCGTTTTTCTTCCTCCTCTCGTCCAATTTATCATGTTCACGAGCACCGAGACCACCACCGGGGCGACTCGTAAGTAAGTAAAATAAAATGGACACTTGTTGTGGTGGAGTAGATAGAAATGAGAAGAGCACGAAGACTCTTTATCACTTATTATTGTTTGTAAAATGGGTTTACGTTTTTTATTAGTTCAGTTTTGAGTTTTATAGGTTTGGTGAGTGTTAAGTGATTGTTGAGTGAGAAGGTTTTGAGTACTGTAGATTGTTAACTCATCTGAATCTGAAGGTAGGTAAATTCCAAATTCACATTTCCCATCAAGCCTAGTTAACGTGATGAAGATATAATCGCCCATAAGTCAAGTTAGGAGGTCAATTATTAAACCAATAATTTCCTCAATTCTTTCACCCATCATCAATTCCCGAAAGGTTGAACGACGTGAAATTGAAACCATATTCCTCTTATTCCTCCTCTTTTTTCTCTTTTTCTATCTAATTCTCATTGTGGTGACCTTCCCGCCAATGAGATGAATCAAATGGCAAATTGGTGACCATTCGTCAAGGAAGGAGGCCGTTCCTTCCCTCTCCTCGAGATGTTTTTTTTTCAATTTAATCCTATATTTCCCTCCTTATTGCAGAGACCTCGACCACCGATCCCTGCAATGTACATGAACACATCCACATCTTCTACAACGCCTACAACTGATCGTGGTGAAGAAAGTGTCTACTCAGATTTCGTGCTCAAACGAAACTCGTCGTCATCATCTATGGCTGGAAAAAGTGTAACGTTGCTAGAGCAAATTATACGAACACATGCAGTTTGGTGAGTTTTTCATAAATAGCTTAGATGTTAAACTGCATAAGTTTAGGTATCTTCCACACATGGGTCGTCCAGAAGTACTTCATTTCCTCCGTCGTATGGAGCCCGGAAACTTCATTGTTCGAGCATCAACTAGAGAAAACTGTATGGCTCTTTCAGTTCGATTGGCTCCGGGAGCACATGTCGAAATCGATCATTACATAATCGAAAAGATGGTTGTTCCATTGAAACCCACTTCAACAACAGGAAATGAAGTTATCGCTCCAGTGACAGCAAAAGCAGTGAGTTTGTTGAAACAGAAAGAGATAAAAATCCTATAAATCTCATTAATTTGCAGGTCAGGCTAGAAGGAAGCCCACTCACGTTTCGATCACTTCCTCTTCTCATCGAACATTATTGTGTTAATGAGTAAGTTTTCGAGTTGTATGTCAGTTCAATCAAATCGAAATTTAACCTCCAACAAACTACTTACTGGTTCTACTGTATTTTTCTTTTTTTGCAAGTATAAATTCGAAACGAATGTTTGTTCAACACCTTCGTCACCATTTGAAAATTTGTTTTTCAGAGACGAATTGGAGCATCGTCTACAACTTCCAGCTGCAATTCGCGCATGCACCACCACCAAGCAACTTCTGAGTATTGCAGTCATGGAGCAGGGTAAGAGCGCATATTGTAGAAATTAAGTAAATCCAATAGTATGGGATTTTGATGATGGAGTCAGATCCAAGTCGGCTTTTTCGATGTGGCGAATAATGCCAGATGTGTGATTGCTTCTTCTGCTTCTGCTTCTGCTTCATTCGAAGCTTACTCTTCTCCGTTTCTTTCTCTTTTTACTTTTATTGCGAGGCGCCTCCTTCGTTCATTTAGTGATCTTCCTCGTGGTGTGCACCATCACATATTGTGTGGGGAATTTCGGGTTTTGTTTTCGTTTAGTCTGCTTCCGAATGTTTTATTGTCTTGTCTGACTTTAGTTTATTCATTCTGGAAGGCTTGTTGCTCTCAAAAACGCGCGATCTTTACAATAACCAGAATTATAGCTTTTGAAATTTTCTTCAAGCATTCTTTAAACTAGATTTTGTGAAGCTCGCCGCGTTCAGGTATCAATAAGACCTCCAGCTTGAACGCATGTTTTATTTCTTGAAAAACCTTTGATAATACAGTACATCGTTGATCCATCTTTATTATTCTAAGACTTCATTAGTTTTCATTGACACTGTACATTTCCTATCCGTAATTACCGTGAAAGTGTTTCATTCCTTTTATCCGTCACTCGCTCTCTCCCTCATTTCCTTTCTAATCATCGACAATCCATCAACATTTTTGATGATGGTGTGATAAACGAAATGAGGTGAACCAGAAGAAACAAACCGTTTCTCGTTGGAAGAAAATGTTGAAACATGCGGGAAAATCTGGATTCGGAACCTTTCATTGTTGTCTTTCTAGGGAAGCAAAATTTGCATCTCCTCCTTTTCTATTGTTCTGTATCTATATGTGACACCGGCATCTTTTCTTTCATTTTTCCATGGTGTTGTTTCCTTCTCTTCGCAACCCCCGATTATTATCGACATGTTTTATTTTATTATTTTATCTCTTTTCAATTTCGAGAATTTCATTCATTTTATTTAGGTTAGATTGATTTACGACTTGAACCTATTCACGCTAAAACAAAGCTCGAGAAAGAGAAGAAAACTTTGGTTTGTTTTTTGACATTCCTATTAAATCTATAAGTTTGAGAAGGAAAGAAGCTCAACAGTATACACGTTTCTGTATTCTTGTCAGGCATTCGATGTGTGTTTTCCTTCGTTTCACCGGGCTGTTTATCCCAGTCTCCCGAGTTTTTTCTATCTAATTCATCATTTTTCGTTTCGGTTTCCCATTTTTTTGTCATGAAAAGCTACTATCTTATTCATAGGCACTAAAATTAACACCTCTCCGCTCGTTTTTCTACGATGATTGATTGGCAGTAGGGTCTCTCCCATTGTTGTCTCGTTAATCTCGACACGATAGCGCTGTCGTTCAGTATTAGTAGAGGTAGCTAGTTCAGTCAGGTACTACTTCCGTCCAATTTGCCATTGTATTCTCCGCTCTCTTTCGGCCCACTCTGATCCGATCTACCGGCCTTGACGTGTTCATCATAATCATCATCATAACGGGAACGAGGTGTTCGTTTTTCGTCCTGCCCGTTCATTTCTTCAATCCGGTCACCGTTCATATTCTCCTTTACTCTCTATCTCTCTTTTTATAGGTTTATCTGTTTGTTGTGTCTGCATTGAGAAGGAGAGAATCATCACCGCACTTTCACATGTACCGTCATTTATTACAGTTTTATTGTTCCGCGCGGCGAAGTTAGGAAAAGAAGGAGAGAGGCTATGTAATTTTAGGGCGAACTATCTGATTGGACGGTGTTCGCGGGCGGTGTTTATGTGACCACACACGATTATGAGTTTATTACACGAACACTTATTAGGCGAATCAAAGGTTTTCGATCTAATCTGTATCAGCCACATTTCCTTCAAATATCATTTATTAACATGTTCTAGCCACGTTAACATTATACATGGACTCTCGTGGATAATTAGAAAGTGGATACCATGACGTTTCTCCATAATAAATCTTCTGGTTTGTACCCAAACTGAACTTTACCCGATTAAACTTGACGTTAATCTAATTTTTCAAGTGATCTATTTTCTAATTAAGCCATGATCTTTGTGTTGATCTTCACTGAGGTTTGTATCCAACTGAAACTTCAATCTTTCTGTCAGACGGCTCGAAACAGCATTATCGAAATTTCGGAAAATCATCATCCAATTGTTTCCTTGACAACATTCTCCCACCTATTGCAACCCCCACTTGATGTTTTGTCACAAAACAAGATGCCCCGTTTTTTGTTGCCGTGATTCGGTTTCCGAGAGACAAGTGTGCCGTTTTTGAGGTTTCGATAAAGTATCGAATGTCATCTCTTTGCGTCGTTGCCGGTTTAAAAAGAAACAAGAATTTTTGGCTAAGATCTGTGCTCAAAGCACATTTTTGCACCAGAGTTTGACTTTTGGAAACATTTCGAATCAACTTTTTTTTTACTTTCATCCACTATATCAGTAGTAATATGCCAGGTTTTTGCGGTATTCTACGGTGGGGCAAAAGGAAAGAAACCCATAACATTTTATGCGATTTCGTTCCCGATACGCCTCTTCTTCTTTCTATTTCTTCACCTTCTTTCACCCCATCCGAAAATCTCGCGCCTTTCAAAGTGTTACAAGTCTTCCTACAACATTTTACATTTTTAATGAAAAGTTCCATCATTCTTTTTTTCCAGAATTCTGGTCCAGTGATATGTCATTGTCGAGAAAGAAGACGCCGTCGACCTCTTCATCACGGAATTCGATTGCCTCTTCGTTCCGAAGCAACAACACCAACAACAATAATAACACAATGCCAAGATGTAATGCAATTGGTGAGTTTAAAAATACAGTCTGATAATTTAAAGATGCGTTTCGTGGGAAAGTTCAATAACAAAAAAAGCTATGAGTGATGATTTTCTCATTAACTTTCAGAATCATCAGACACATCGACCTGGTTCATGGATCGTCCGCACGTTGACGATGAATCAATCTACGATGAGGTGGAACCACGTGTTGGCAACAAAACTGGCGTAGGTGGCTATTACATGGCCCATGACACAAAATCAAATGGAATTAACAACAATTCACCTAGAAGGAGTAGTGCGATGCTTTTGACACCTGAAATGGCACTTGGAAGCGATCATCTGAAAACGGTATGTTTTTTTTTCATTTGATAAATTTAATCAATTATGATGTTTTCAGTCTAAGAAGCGTCGATCGTCGTCTCGGGCATCTTCATCTTCTAATTCTCGATTCGCCACTGTTTGTGTCGGTGATTTCACCGCATTAGATGGTTGGAGCAATGGAGCATTGGTGAAAAATGATCCAGATGAAACGGATAGTGGACTGAGTACTCACTCTCCACCATCTAAACATGATCGTTTGGATGACGGTAAGAATCCTCACCAATTCAAAATCAAAACACAAATTTTGAACCTAATCGGATTTTCATTCGTGGAAGAAACAGAAAATGGTTCGGAATTCACATGTTCCTAATCCTTTCTTCTCCTTCCTCTTTTTTCTATTTTTATTTCCTACTGGTGATGGTCAGTAGTAGTTGTTGCGAAGCGGATGATCTGATGATCCCGTATGAAAAAGCAGAAAAAAAGAAAAAGAAACTAGTCTATTTCACTTCTTTTCTACTTTTGGGTGGCTGATGATGACACTAATTGTATCTGAAGAAATGTGTTACCTACTTTCTTTTTGCCTTTGTTTCACTTTCCACAATTTCGTTTTATAACTTCGAATTTTGTTTTTCAAAAAATTGATCACCTTTTCAATTGAAAAGTGAATCACAAAACATCTTCTCAAATTCTAATTTGCTGACATCTTTAATTTTTCGAGTTTCAGTTCCAATCTCTAGAAGTGATCGTCGATCTCAATCAGTGCGATCTCATAAAAGTGGTAAGCTCTTTCTTCTTTTTTCATAATCCCTATTTTTGGTAGCAAAGATAAATGTTTCCTCAAGGCTTCATATAAATGAATAAATCAAAATTAGCCCAATTCTCACTTACTCTAATTTATGATGACGATCGCATGCTGTGCTTCTATTTCCTCATCCTGTTCCACACATTGCCACCTTATTTATGATCATCTTCTCTGCATTTACAGTTACTGCGTCTCCAAAGCTTGGAATTCCATCATCGACAAGCAGTACACTATCCCGCCCAAGATCATTCCTTAGATCATTGCTCTCATTTGGATCCAATAAGGAGCATAAGAGGAAAGAGAGCTGTAAGTTTTATTTACAAAAGCTTACTATTAAAAATCTTTTCTGAATGTCTGAGGACTAAAATATCAAAAACCCACAAATTGCACTTTATCTTATCTTTCTACCACCATTGAACAGGTGACTCTGATCCTTGGTCGTTCATGTTTTGCCTTATTTTCAATTCTATGTTATTACAAAAATACCATTTTTAGTGGAAATTGACTCAACACCACGTCTTGCCAATTGCGAATACTTCACTCCATGGGATTCAAGCTCAAATATGCAGGGTAGAACGTGAGTTTCTGCTTTTTATTTCTAAAAAATGACCTCTAACCTCTCAAAAACTTCCCATCAGTTATTATTAGAGTGGAGGTTTCTCCTTTTCATTTTCTCTCTCTCTCTCTCTCTCTCTCTGTTTTGTCGAATAGGTTGATATACACGAACAGAGATGATGATGATGATGTGACATGTGTTGTCAGTGATGTAGGGATCTGGTAAATCGGCGAGAAACGAGACATGAGACAATTAATTAACCAGTGACATACAAACACATACACACTGACTTGCTCTCTCAAGAATTGAGACCTTTGTATATCACAGAGAATTGATAAAAGGGATATCAACTAAATGAAAAAAGCGGATGAAGAAACAACACTAGGTCGTCGTCTCCAGTATCTTTTTTTATTGTGATTCAATTCAACACACTACTTCTGCCACCCCATTCAAAACGAATTCGTTTCAAGATTTATGAGGGAACCTTCAGAGAAAAGAGATTGTCGATCCTCGTGTTGCTCCTCTTCTCCTCCTCTAGAAAACCGATTTGTAGTGATTTGTGAGTGGTGATTCTAATCACACACATTCACCTTACGATCGAATTGCCTGTCATTTGGCGCCCTCCAACGAAGAGTTCAAAACTCTTTTCTGTACAAATTTGTTATTATTTTGTTACTTTTATTTATTGAATAATGGCATCAGTGCTGATTAGTTGGTGCTGGTGAGTTTGGGAATTATCTGAGCTAGATTTTTTGAAAAGTATGGAGATTAGTGGAAATTGGTTGCTAAATAATAGGGGATACCACAATAATATTTGTAAATTTTCAGTTCCCGCTCCGCATTTGACATCACAAATCCACCGGCTCGTGGATTCTTCGGCTCAACAACTCCAAAGAAACGAAATGGAGTAATGCCATCGAAGAGTTCCGTTCATCAGAAGAACGCCTCATCATCCAACATGTTCGACGACGACAATTACACGCGTGGCTGGAAGGTTTGTCTTTTTTACTTTTTTGTTCAGATGGGTGTTCATCCTCCATTCTTCTTCATCTCTCCATTCTTTTCGCTCTCGTTCAAACGATTATCGTTTGGCGGATCCCTTTTCTTTTCTTCGTTTTCTGTTTCTTTTTTGTGTCATTCTTCACCAATTTTCATCCATTATTGTAGGAAGCTGCCTTTGCGGAGATGACGGCGTCACCACACCACAATAATAATCATCTAACGGATATATCAATGCGGACGTTCAAACCGCAAAACTATGATGATGGTGAGCTCTTTTCTTTCGAAATTATCAATAGCAAAAATTGAGTTCTTGTTTTTTTTTTAAATAAGAGGCACAACCTCTGCAATCCACGAACTCGATTTTTTTAGTCATTGAGTAACATAGGAAGTTTTTCGTTGTGAATTCCAATAACGTTTTTGAAGAACCGTAGTGATATTTTCAGTAGCGAGCATCTCTAATGGATCTCCTTCGAGCCGATCACGACCGTTAGCCATGCGACGAGAACGAAGCGATCTTGGAGTGATGAGCAACGGATTCAATCTTGGAATTAAAAATAATGCACAAAGATTGGCACATCATAATGAAAGCAGCCCCGGACCAGCACATTCGTCAAATGGTAGGTTTTTTGATAATAAAAAAATTATTTTAGTTTGGAAAAAAGTATTTGAAAGATTCTAGTTCGTAAAAGTATGGAAAACTAAAATTCGTCGATGAATTCCCACATGCAAAAAATTTACCGCATTTTCAGATTATTTCATTTAGCTTTTTAAAAATTTCGAAGCTTCAAAATTTAAGAAAATAAATTTAATCAAATCATCCTGTTGGATATTCATGAATCCCTCTCTTTCAATAGCTAGTTTTACAGGTCGCGTTCCAATGACACCACCTGCGAACGCTGGAGATCCTCAAGTGCAGCAGAATTGTGTGGAAGAGTTGCGCCGAAAACGGTAAGTGAATATTTCAATTCAATTCCGTTTCTCGACCTCTCAAATGAATACAAACTTCTTCATTTTCCACTATTTTCTCCCTTCTCCGCTCTGTATTGACACGATTATGCAAATGTGACCTGTCTCGATTTCCGTTGACGCGAACTGTCTTTTTCTCGCTTTTGACAGTAGCATTTTACTATTAGTTTACGAAAAGATTTCGGCTTGTAGTGTATTCAGCTCTCTTTGATCCGCCAATTTTTGAAAACGCTTTTCCAGCAACTAAAAAAATCAGCAAAGACGTTGCGCTTTATCATTCTACTCAACTTTTTTGTCTACAAAATATCTTGTTCTCTCCAAATTTTTTCTAATTTCCGTTTTTTTTTCTCATTGGCACAAATTCAAACATATTATTAGAAAAAGAGTGCGATGGAGGATGAGCAAAATTATTTGTTTTTCGAAAATAAGCGGACGCAAACATGTTCCCGTGTGCACCCTTCCCGGAGCATACTCATCGAAAGTTTCGACCTTCCTCTCACTGTTATCAACTGTACTCTCTATTACTATATACTGTTTGATGACATCATTTTAATCTTGCTTCATTCCTTCTCATTGTTCCATTGTTTCAAAAACAAATTGACTCAAAATGCTAAAATTTAAAGTTAGCAAAGCGCAAAAGTGGGTTGTTTTTGTTTACATTTGAGGTATAATGTATGTAAATATTACTTGGATTCTCATGACTCCTACCTATTCCGGTTTTATTGCTGAAAGTCATGAGGGTAAAAAAAGAAATGAAAAATATTGGTTATATAACTTATACTTTTCGAAAATTGAATTTTCATTTGAAAACTAAAACTTGATAAAAATCTGATTCTCTCTAAAATTAATTTTCTCCTTCTTCCAGACTACAATCTGCAAATGAAATGCTGTCACCACACGAAATCAATGCAGCGAAACATCCATACGGAGAAATTCACAGTGCTCATGCCAGTCCACAAATTGCGATGAGAAGACGGAACGGGTTTCCATCACCATCCACAAGTCATAATGGATTCAGTCGTAATGTGTTCGCGGCCATTGATCGAAATCATCGTGGTGGAGATCATAGGTTGTCCGTACCTAATTTGATTGCTGCCACTGATCCTCTAGTACCTGGAAGTGTTGGACAATCAGCAAAAGCATTGAGAGAACGGTTGGGTGGTAGGAATAATGATGGAGAGTTGATGGTGATCAATGAAGGACTTGTTACCCCAGTCGTCAGAAGAAAAACGTTTGCACCAGCTACAAAAACAGTGACAACTTCAATGGATGAATTGGGTGGAGAAGTGATGAAGAAAAGAGAAGCTCTTGAAGCAGCACTCAACGACAAAAGGAGACACCCATCGGATTCTTTGTCCTCAGGATCATCCGATCATTCATCATTGGGACGGAGAAAGTGAGTTTATTTTGTTCTGAAACTACTTCTTTCACTCCACTGTTGTAAGATTTTGTTTCGAATATACCAATAGTTTTAGTTTACGAAAAAAATAGATGATTCTTCCTGAATAATGACCATTACACGCGGAATCCTGCTGTTTTCATTGTTTAGTATGTAAATCGGAAACGGATGAAAAGGAAAGAATAAAAAGAACAGTTGCGCATCTGAATGCTTCATGTCGCTTCTCGCACCTTTGTGTTCACCGCCTTACTTTTAGACATTCGGTTTTTCATTTATGTATTAAAACATACTTCACAGCTTCATAACTTTTTTAGAGGAGGAAACTGTTTAATTAGAAAATGAAGCCGCTTTCTGATGAACCTCTTGAAACAGTATTAGGTTTCAGGTAAAGCATTCTTCATAAAAAATTTCGATTGAAAAATATTTAGCTATTGGTTCGAAGCTATATATTTCAATATAGTATTCCAAACTTATAGAAATCTAGTTGATTTTATAACCGTTACTTCACATCTCTGTATCTCTTACTCTCTCTTTCTCTTCTCTCTTCTATAAAATCAGCCTGAACCTCCTTTTTCGAGGTCACCTGTCCCCCTGTACAAATGGACGCAGCTAGATGTAGTAGCTATTCATCTCTTTCTCTCTCTCCATCCCAATTTACCCATAAATTTCATGGTAGAGGGTTTCGAAGATAATTGCCACGTCTGTTCTCTTGTACCACGGTGTCAGTCCCCCCTCGTAACCTACCCCCAACATCAACACTGCACCATTTTTCATTCATTCATTTTGACTTTCACCCTATTCCTTTTGCTTCTTCTCTCACCTTCTGCTCTTCTTGAATTATTCGCGATGAGATAGTTTGTGGTTTCCATCAGTTCAAAACATAGAAAAGCTAAATCTACTTGAGATTTTTGTCACTTTCGTTTTGAAAGCTTCACATATAAGCTAAGGATACATCCCAAGGTCAGCTGTAGGGGGTACTTGAAACTTTTCTCAATAAAACGAGCGTCATCACTGAATGATTCATTTTCGCTGCAACAGAAAAGTTGTCTAATCTCAAACACACAATGTGAGACTCGTAACCCCTCGCAGCTAGTATCCATTGCGCATACTATGACGACTACTATTAGTCATGCCTTCAGATGGTATTTGCTCTTTTTCGTATTGTAATCCAAAATGAAGAATTGTTATTACTATCCTGATTCTTTGCTCTTTTGTATTGGGTCGCCAATTGGCAAAAACTTGACAAAAACGTCCCGCCGTTTGACCATCACTGTCCTCCAATTTTGTGTGTTTGCTTTCGGGTTTTGTCATTTTGTGTTGTTAGGCGCAAACTCGAATTCATAAGGTGAATGGCCAGTCAGTAAGAAGTGTGGTGAATGGTTAGTTAACAAAATGGTTTTTTGATAATTTTCTATGTACTGACCGGTCTGTCAATTGTTTTGTTAGTTTTTCATTTAACTGAGAAGCTGGATCAATGAAAAATTTGATCTGGTTTACCGCCCTCTCTCTTTCTCGATTCCGCACACGCGGAAATGAGAATTGGCACAGTGCTCTTCACGCAAAATTGTTTTGTGCTCTCCCTCTCTTGATTCATGGATAGTTCTACTGCTGCTCCCTCTCCTTTCTCATTCACTCCCACTTGTACGATCACACGCTGTGCTCCTCACGTTCTGAGAGCATCCGCGTTCCGTTTCGTTTTTCGTTCCGACAGTCACTCGCTTTTTTTTGTTGATGATCGCCATTTCACTGTAGAACTTCCACAATGTTCTGGTGCGACAGAAGTGCTGAAAAGTATGAATGATGTCTAGTTTTTGGCATCATTAAACATCCTCTTTTCATTCTGATCTATCCTTGTTTTGATTGGTTTTTTTCTTCCTTTCGGACTGGTATAGTTCCATTTTATACTTGAACATCTTCCTTACTGGTCAGTCGCAGTTTTATGAAATAAATAATTCGAACCTTGAGCTTTTTAACTGAATTAAAATTGATACATTCAATGCTTTCCTAAATTCAAATCCATACCTCCGGTACTTCTGATACCGAAATCAACCTTTTTTTCATTCACATTTTCAATAGAACTAGACTTTTCTGACTGACCTGAAGCTTCAATCAATTGTGTTTGTTTTATGATTTATCCTAATCCGTTATACCAGGTATCTTTCTCGAACCTGACCAATCTGTTCTTCAGATGCCCTTTTGCATGATTGCGTCAGTTATTGCGCATATCCCTTCGTCTTCTTCTGTTCAAATCCTACTGCTATGCAACCAATTTCCGTCCTCTCATTAGTCGGTTCTACCCTACCTTCTTTCTTTCATTCATTTCCATTTCTACCCAAAATCTGCCTAATAGTTTCCGTTTCAAAGCTTTCCAATGTTCCTTTTACCTATTCAGTCTGTCTTCCGTTCGTCGTTCGTTCCACTCATTTACCGCACCACCAAATCACTTCTTCCATATATGCACAATAACATGACAGGTGTGACTCTTGACTGATTGCTGTCTCCTCTAAGCGAAAATAGAGAGAAATGAGGGAAAGCCTGTGCATAATGAGCAGCTTATTTGATACATTTCGTGCACCTGCCAGCCTGTTCAATCGGAACCCAAGTAGAAAAAATAATGTTTCGAGAAAGAAGTTTTTGGGTACTTTTTGCTCTATCCCTCGGGAGACACACTTGCTTCTTCTTCTTCCTCTTCTTCAGCTTTTCTTAGCTTTCTTACAAATTATTAATAATGTGTATAGTTGGCACCCGGGGAAAAAAGAAAAAAGAAAAGAAGAAGATGGGTGAGAACGATGCTTTTTATACTGCCGCTGCCGATGACGAGGAAAACTTTACACCGATTTTGAGAAAAAAAAAGATTTTTTGGCAAATTTTAAGAGCAGATGTTCAAAATAGAGATTTATGTTATTCTAGGCATGAGAATAATAATTAGCATATATCTCTCTCACTTCACACCAATTAATTATGTGTTGTGTCATCGAACCTCCTCTTTTCCCTCTTCTTGTTCATATTCACATCCTTATTTTCCCTTTTTAAAGATATCTTCATCCAAAACAGCATAAGGTATTGTCCCCTTTTTGTGTTCGGTACGATTTGTTGCCTCCTGCTGTTTTAATTTCTCTCATCCTCCTTTCCTCATTCCTTCTCCCGATGCTCTCTTCTTACCGCAGGTTTTTCTGTTTTGGCAACATTAGAATTATACGCCTTCCTCCTCCTATCCGATTTTCGACTGAAGATCATGGGAATTAGGTACTCGATTAAAAAAGTTTCCCGCATTGAGGAAATAGCTTAGAATCTTTTGAACTTGAAGGTCAGAAGTCGCTCACAATCTATTCAATCAAACATATGATTGCGTAATGTCTCAAGAACATGATCTGATAAGCTGACACGTTCTCACTAACCTTGAAGATTTGACACTTTCCCTTGCTCAAATTTTTGAAAACTAATCTCAAATCTATAATTTAATTGTTGCTTTAAAATCTGCAAATAAGTAGTTCCTCTCATTTTGGGTTTATTCTTGAATGAAGTGCCTTTTCAACTTTTCCACTGGGTAATAAAAATCTAATGGGAGTAAGTCATTCTTCGGTATCATGTTTCTTTTTTCCCTCTCCTTCCATCAACCTCCAGATGATGATGTAATGAATCTCGGAATATTGGTATCTCAAAAATAATAAGAGAAAATAAAGAAGGATTATGTGTGAGATCGTTAGCATCCCCATCGTTATGACCTCCTCCTTGGATTGTTGTTGGCAGGGCCAAAACGATATAATACTAATATCGAGTGACACCTCCATTTTCCCGTTCTCCTCCCGACCTTCCTCTCTTCTTCAGCCGTTCGCACGTTACCGCAATAACAAGTCTTCAGAAGGCCCAGTTTTTCGGATTTCACCTGTTCTCACCTAGTTAACTAGTTTCACGGAAAAGGAAGTTCATTCATGGTCTCTATAGAGCCTCTCTCCTTTCTCTGGGCTCAAGGAAAATGCTTTGAAAGAACATCATAACGAAGATATTTTCCAGTTCCTAAACAACTTTATGTACACCTAAACAACTTTATGCTTAGAATTTAAATAAAATTGTTATGTTTTCTCAATCAAAATCTATGTATGTTTGAACATACTCGCGAACAGATGCTTCCTTCTGTTCATTTTAATTCATCAAGTATCAATAATTTTTCAAAAGATGCGAAGAGCTTCTCCTCCTCATTCATTGAAATTTGATATCGAAGACCGTGTTGAAGATGATATCTCGTCTTATTCTCACTAAGCCACAATCCCTGTTGCTCTTTCTCTTATGTTGAATTGAATACCGAAATCGAATCTCCAAGTACCTCCCCCTCCTCCTACCACTCTTAGAGCATCTGTGCTCATGAAGAGAGCAGGTTGCCTAATCCATCTTGACACTTCCTACTGTCTTTCTCTCTTTTTGAATAAATGCCAATTGTGATCAGAAGGCAAGAAAAATGAGAACAGATGATAGGAAGAGGGATGAGTAATTGGCACAAATTGCATTATTATTTTTATTATGATGAGGAAGACGAATGAAAGCGAAAGACCCAGTTGTCAATCTATCTTCATCGGTCTTTTTTTTCGTGATTTTCTCCCCTCCCAATGTGTCATTCATTTACCTCTCGCTCGACTTGATGGGTGGTTTCTTTTTTGTTACTTTTGCTTCTTACCTTGTTATAAGCTGTCTCATAAAACTGTAATTCTCGTTTTGCTACAAAAGTAACAAAGTGTTTTCAGTCTAGGTGTGACCAGTGGGGTTGTCTGAAAAGTGCTGCTGACAAGGTCACTCATCTTTTGAAGTTCTCCTTCATTTTCTTCTGTCAATTCACGGGACTAGTTTCATCCTTCTTCTTTGTCAATACTCTTCTCTTTTCAACATGACGTTCGTTCGTTCGCTTCGTTCCATTTGCATAATTAGTCCGACCTCTCTTCTCTTCGATTCTTCATTTTGTAGATAGATGAATAGGGATGAAAATGTTCCATCCGACCCACTCTTCATCACTCTTTCATTTACTTTTTCGTTTTGGCAATATTGTGATGAAAGCGGCAACTTCATCCGGTTCCAATTAGGAAGTTCAGAGAACGTGGTACTTAATTTTATATGAGTAGGAATTATGCAAAGAGGAAATTTAGAGCTATATGCTCTCAATTTTTGATCTCTAATGCCAGAAAAGAAGGCTAAAAAACGCGTTTATTCAAACTTTTGAATCTGCATGAAAATATTTTTGACCTCCAATTTTCGAAGTTAAAATTTTTAATCACTCTTCAATTTTCTTGAAAACCAATTTCTTCCAACTCGCTCATCTTTTTTGGGTCCTTTCAAAATATTAATTCACTTTATCTGAACTCATCATTAAATGATTTTTTTTTTCAGAACATCAACATCATCATCATCTCAAGTTCTCCCAGAAAGTGAGCTGGTTTGGCGGAGAGCCAAACAAAACGCTCCTCCATCTACGAAAACATTCCCATCTGGAGGAGGTGGAACTGCACCAAATCAGTGGTCTGCAGTGAATCACGAGCTTAAGAATAGACAACAGAAGATAGCAAAGGTATGGTTTTTTGAAGATGAAAATAATCTGTTATCTCATGAGAAAAATATTATGTTTCTTAAGAAAAGATAAAGCACAAGCCGCCTACTTCTTTTTCAACTGCGCGGCTATAAAAAAGACAAGTTTGACGCGGAAAAACGGTCAAAAACATAAGCATTAGAAGAGAGAAAAAGTAAAATTCTCGTCTTACTTTTTAGTGTGATCTGATCAAAGTCTAAAACTATTTCAAAAGTATTATCCCTTCTCTTCTTTCTCCTCCTTCTACTGTACTTCCACCTGACCCCACTTGTTCGGAAGAAAGTAGAAAGATGAAGTTGTTGACGACGCCGTATAATTACCCCATCCACATTTTGTCAAAACGATAGGAGACTGTCAATCATTGTGTTGTTTCCCTCATTGTTTTCTTGACTTCCCTCTTGAATTTCTCAGAATTCTTATTTTTCTCGACTTTTCAACTTTCAAAATAAATACAGTCCCACTAGGTTTTTTTGGCGGCTAAAAGTAATACAAAAGTAAAGTGGAGTTGTTTTTTGTTTTCTACCAAAAAAAAAAGAGAAAAACAAAATATACAATCCGAAAATTGCTCCCAATTTCCCCTCTGAATTCCACAGTAAATCCAAAAATATTCTTCTCCCTCCTCCTCCTCAATTTATTCGTTTTTCCAGGTTCTTCCAACTCCTCAACCGCGTGGTCATCACAATCGAACAATGTCCATCGTTGGAGGATCCTCTATTGCTGAATGCCGTAGATCCAGTGATTATGCACAACTTTGTGATTTCGGAGGGTCAACGGATAAGAATGGAATTCATCTCGATGCACATTCGAGTATGTTCCCTTTTTAAAAAACTCCCTTTTCATAATTCCTTTTTAGAAATCGAAGATGATGCCGTGAGTGTTGCCGGAACCGTTTTCAACGAGCCATGGGATTCCAATGTTTGGGAGAATTTACTCGACTTGGCACATCATGGGGATGAATCGACTATGGGATTGAGTCAGTTTTCTATTCATGAACAATTATTTCATCTTAATTATTCTCTAGAAGTTAGTGAACCAATTCAAGAAGAGGACTCTGACTCTGATCGAACTGCCGGTGGGGATTCCACGTGTCAAATGGATTCAGATGAAGATGACGATGACGACGATGATGAAGAGGTCCGATGGGAAACACAGAAAATGATGAGAAGACCATTACCAAGTGATAGAGTTACTGTAAAAGCATGGGAGCAAGAATCAGACACTGGTAGTTCAAAATTTAATACACTGGAGAGTCGTTCTAAGAACGGTTCAATTGCTGGAAATACCCTTCGACGACAACCAGAAGGATCATTTTCAATTCGAAGTCTTCCACGTGCTCTTTCTAGATTCTCGCAAACTCTTGGAATGAATGGAATGAGTTCTGCTGCATCATTTGGATCTCTCGATGATCTTCCAACAACTCTTCCATCAATGTCTCCATTACTCAGTGGACGTGTATCAAGAGCACAACTTCCACGTAGTTCAAGTACTGATGAAAA
>GL379966.1:107417-162030 GCA_000143925.2 Caenorhabditis brenneri
GTTGCTTTTTATGCTTATCATCATCTGGCAGTCTGCGTGTCATGTCAGCAGTAGAGCGACTTCGATCACACTTCTATCTCATGTCTCATCATACATCTATCATATTTCTAGATTTCGGACGACAGTTGGCCTGGCAACTGAAAGATTCTCTCGGACACGAGGCGATGAGTTTTTCTGGTAGAGATGAAAGAAATCGCTGTATGCGATCAATGAGGATAGTTTATTGAAGATTCCGGGGACGGGATAGGATGGTAAACGTGTTCAGGAAGGAGAGTAACACAGGTCAGGGCTAGAAAAATCTACGTCCTAAGAAGGAAAGAGTTTGAAACTCCCCTGGACGCATTTTGTTCTTGCATTTGCACATCTGAATACCTATGCATGAGTAAAATAAGTCCTGATGGAGCGACTAACAACAGCGAACGGGGTGCTTTGCGGTCCTGAGCATGCACAAGTACATTCAGCCTTAAAAGTGTCCAAAAGGGCCAAAATGCAAAAATGGAGGCGTAAAAAGTTAACTCGTAATTTTGTTGTTTTGCGTCATCAAAATTTCATTACTCAAGTTTAGAAACCTTGAAATTCTTAGTTTTGATCCTGTCAAAGGTCAAAGTTCACACGTTTTCAATCTTTTTTAAAATATCTCATTAGTTTAGACGAAACTGAATGCTTTACAAACGTGAGTAATGTAATTTTGATGACGCAAAACAACAAAACTACAAGTTAACTTTTTACGCCTCCATTTTTGCATTTTTGCATTTTTTGGCGACTTTTAACGCAGCATCAACGTCTTCAAAAATGATGTTTCCAACGACTTCTGGAGTTTCTGTTCCAACTTCGTAATCAAGTTCTGGATGACGGTTCATGATGTGAATAACTTTTCTCGACGATCCAATAGTCTTCATGACATCGGAGAACAAGGAACTGAATGCCTGGAAAGGGAAAACCATTCAAGACATCAAAAAGAAAATGAAACTTACATTGAGAGCAGCATGAAGTCTCCAATGATAGAAAACATAAGTGAGAAGTGCTTCTGGAGCCATTCTTCCATTCAAAGTCAAATATCCTCCATAGAGATAGATCACAACATCCTCAATATTCCACATTGTTGCCCAGAAATAATTGTAAAATGTTCCAACAACAACACTCTTGATACTGATCTTGAACCATGCATCTGTATTCCGAGTATATCTCGAATGTTCCATTTTCTCAGCAGCAAATGAACGAACTGTCCGGATGGCAGATAGTACTTCTTCAACAGTTTCATTCGATACAGCAGTAGCATCATTCTCTTTTTCAGACAACTTTTCAACGAATAATCCGTAATACTTGGTCATCAGAAGAGTAATTGGGAAAGTGATGAAGGTACTGATTGAGAGTTGCCAAGAATAATAGAACATGATTGGAGCAGATCCGAAGAGCATGAAGAGATTGTTAGTAGTTGTTTCGATGTACACCGGAAGGGAATTTGAAATGGACTCAGAATCATGAGTAATTCTGGACATCAACTGTCCAGTTTTATTTTCATCAAAGAATGAAATATCTTGATGAAGAATAGATTTAAACAAGCCGATTCGAATGTTTCTGGCAGTGAGTCGTTCAGCATATTGCATACAAATGTATCTGACAGTGTTACACGTGGCTTCAGAGAATTGAACAATGGCAAGAACGAGACAAGCCTTCTTCAGAATATCGAAAGATTTCATTTGAATGGCAGTTGACATCATTTGACTGTACAATGCTGGTTCGATCAGATTCACTGAAATAATACTTGTTTGATAATGTATTTCGGACTACTATAGTATATCAGTTCCCTGATGAGTTTTAGTTAACTTGGAAAGGTGAGTAATCCCAAAACCATGAATTCAATTATTCTCAAAACCCTCGAAATCTAAAAACTCACAGATACAGTCAATGAGGAGAAGTGAGTAGGCAGCTGTGAACCACTTCCACTGTTTTCCACATAATTTAACAATCTGCCAAAGATGTTTGGATAATGGAAGACGTTTTTCTTTTTCTTCTTTTGTAACTGCATCATCTTCTTCTTCATCTTTCTTATTTTCAGTCGATTCAGACGATGATGAGGTGGATGGAGTAGAAGTGGAAGTGGCAGTTTCGTTGGAGGTTTCGTTGGAAATTCGGTAATTTCCAAGAATCGCCCCCCACCCCATTAACACCCCCCACCCTCGGCAATCGCCCCCCACCGCATGCTTTTATTTTTTATTTACCGGTGGGGGGTGATTGTAGATGGGGGGAAATTATTGGACTCTTCCATCCAATGATAACCCCCCACCAGTTGAAGTGGGGGGCTTTTATTGGAATGCAGGTAATCTCCAATAGTTGCCCCCACAAAATACAATAATGATCCCCCAAGGGTACACCTCAAAATAACCCCCCTCCAACCTTTCCAACTTTTGCCCCCCACATCCAACATTCTCCCCCCAACATCCAATATTCTCCCCCCACATCCAATATTTAACCCCCACCTTCAGGGTGTCCGTTTTTAGGGTATCCCTCATGCTTCCGGGGTGCTAAGTTGGCTCCCGGGATTTTACTAAGCCTGTTTCTTAAAGGGTGTATCCTACATGCTTCCAGCGTGCTGAGCTTGGGGGGAAGGATTAGTCAGATGGCTCCCGGGATTTTACTAAGCCTGTTTCTTAAATGGTGTATCCTACGTGCTTCCAGCGTGCTGAGCTTGGGAGGAAGGTGTAGTCAGATGGCTCCCGGGATTTTCCTAAGCCTGTTTCTTAAAGGGTGTATCCTACATGCTTCCATGCGCTTTTTGAGTGGTATCGTTTGCCCCCAAGATGAAAAAATTGAAAAATACCTCGTGAAGTTGAACTGCATCCCCTTGGAAATCAAACAATGATGAAATTTTCCCCCCTTCACAATACTTATCCTCGTTAATAGAAAAGGTCACGGAACTAAAACATTTTCACACGTTTCGTATGTTAAAATGATGTGGTGGGGGGTGATACCATAGTCTTCCGTGGGGGGCGTTACTGATAATTAATGGGGGAGAATTATTATTGTATAATACCGGAAATTCCATTAGTTGTTGTTCCTGGAAAGTTAGAAAGTTCTTCAGTTTAACTTTTTTCAGAAATAGTTTTCTTTTTCATAACTGATAAGTTTATTTGATTGCTGTTATAAATGAAAGATAAGGTTTTACAGGAAACTTTCAAGTTTTTCCCAGACACCCAGGACATGATGTCATTGGCTAACTTCGCCTAAAATGCAGTACTAGTTTGAGATTATGTTTTGTTTTGTTGTGAAATCAAAGATCAGCGTGTTCATGTAAATTTATCGGGGGTTTCGAAAAGTTACGTTCTGTTCTTTTGATAGTTCTTCTTTGTGGTTTGCGTGTTCTATTTGTACATTTCGACTTACGAACACTGACGTCATTATAAAAACTTTTCGAATTCTTCCTCAAAGTTCTTTAAACATTTTTAATGAGTCAATTTGAAAACCTTACCATTTTCGACGTTTGTTGAGTTCTCCTGGTTTTCATTCAATCTTTCGTATTCAACATCTCCATCCTTCTTATTCAATAATCCGATTCGAATCTTTTTTTTTTAATGTTTTTTAACGCAACATGAATTTCTTGGATATGATGTTAAATATGACAGAATCAAATCAATTGTCAGAAGAAGATTTGAGACAAGAAGTAGATACGTTGGTTCAACTGTAGTTGAATGGACCCAAGCCATTTTTTGAAATTGGATGGACCCAACAGAGGGGTCGAAAAATTAAATGGACCCAAGAAAGGCGTCCAAAAGTTGGATGGACCCAACAAATGGGTAAAAAAGTTGAATGGACCCAAGACGGGTACCTGAAAATTGGGTGGACCCAAAAATTCCATCAAACGGCGATGGCTCATTGAGGACCCATTTTTGTGTTATTTTTTGTTGTCAAAACTCGATGAAGTATAAGACACTACGCTTGAGAAAAGAAATAAAACAAATTTTTGAAAAAAGAACAGATTTTCAACATGTCATTCTAATTAAAGTTCATTTTGGGTCCACCCAATTTCTAAGTGCCCGTTTTGGGTCCATTCAATTTTTTGATCTTACTCTTGGGTCCACCCAACTTTTCGAGACCTCTCTTGGGTCCATCCAACTTTTTGACCCCTCTGTTGGGTCCATCCAATTTCAAAAAATGGCTTGGGTCCATTCAACTACAGTAGAACCGATACGTTTATGTTCGGAGGACATGATACAACCACTACTTCCTGCTCATGGACTTATTGGAATTTAGAAGACCTGCTAACAAATATTCATCCGTTTTCAGATGGTTATATTATTCCAGCAGGTGCTAATGTTTCAATAGCTCCAGTGATTCTTCATAGCAATCATCATGTATTCAAAAATCCGGAGAATTTCGATCCAGATCGTTTCTTACCAGAAGAGTGTTCCAAACGTCATCCTTACGACTTTGTCCCGTTTTCGGCCGGAATCAAGAATTGCATTGGTCAGAAATTCTCAATTTCGAATGAGAAAGTCATGGTTGCCCATTTGGTTCGCAACTTTGACATCAAGCCAATGCTTAAATTCAATGAAACTCTTCCGTGTTTTGAAGCTGTTGCCAAGCCGTCGAAAGGAATTCCTGTGAAATTAACAAGACCAGTGTAGTTTTGAATGTTTGTATTATTCAAGTGTAATTCATGTTAACCTTTTCAAATGAAACATGATTTATCAATATACTTAGTTTTTTTTTAAATTTTTTAAAGGAAGATGGTGGCGCGGATTTTTCTTTAGATTTTTTGTTACTCAGCTTCTCAGTGGCAGAGAAGGGGGAAGAAGACGAGGTGGAAAAAGATGGAGAGAGTCGTGGCTTAGATGTGAAAAAAACGAAAAAAACGAATAAAATTGAATATATGAGGGAATAACTGGATATTCCAGCTCATTTGTTTCGAATCCCCCGATTTTTTGGACGCTCAATGAGTCCCTTATTTAATTAAGAATCCCCTAAACTGGAATAGAGCCGAAAATTGAATGCGACGCTTCCTGAACAATAGGTCGCGACATATGAGGAATATATTTTAGCATTAGCAATTAGTTTGTAATTTTTTGATATTCTCAAACAGATTGGAATTGATTTGAAAACTTCCGATACCAATTTGGAGTCAATGTACATAGATTTATTTGCGTTTTTGAAAAAATTTTTAAAGTTATTACATTCATTATTACTTATTATTACAAAAATATTTATGAAACTGAAAACAACATTTACAGTACCGTCCATAATCATCTCACGTGAAAATTCAAGCCATTTTGAACTGGAAAATTTGAAATTTGAAAATTTGAAAGATATGAGAAAGATGTCAACTAATAAAATATATAAAAATTGATAATCTTGAAGTCGTTAGTTGACCGTTTTTTGATATCTCGTACGGTTCAATAATTACACGCCATGCAATGAAAAGTTTACCTTTGGAAATAGGGAAGCCCAAAACGCTCGAACCCCAGACCATCCTTGCTAAGAATGGTTCTATCTCAAAAACCATTGAAGTTAGAAAAAAGTGATCAACTAAAGATTTATAGAGCATACAATTTTCTAAATTTTTGTAGTACATGATATTTTTCCAACTATCATGCCTGCTGAGTTACAGCCGACAGAAGTGACAAGTTTTGAAAAAAAATGCTCGATTTCCAATTTCGTTTTCAAATTCCTATAAAACCTACAGTTTTACATGTTTTAGTTCATTTAGAAACTCAGCAAAACAAAAATTTACAAAAAATGCCATTATTTTCAAAACTTGTCACTTCTGTCCGCTATAACTCAGCAGGCATGATAACTGGAAAAATGTCATGTACTACGAAAATGTAGAAAATTGTAGGCTCTATAGATCTTCAGTCGATCACTTTTTTCTAGCACCAATAGTTTTTGAGATAGGACCATTCTTAGCAAAGATGGTCTGTGGTATGATCGTTTTGGAGTTTCCTCTGACCGCAGGTAAGTTTTTCATTTCACGGCGTGTAACTTTTGAACCGCACGAATAATCAAAAAACGATCAACTAACGACCTCAAGATTATCAATTTTTATATATTTTATTGGTTGACAACTTTCTCATATCTCATCTGGCTCTAAAGTTATGGTTGCCTAAAATTGGCCTTTCAAATTTTTCAGTACAAAATGTTTTGACTTTTCACGTGGTGTTTGTATAATTATGGACGGTACTGTACATAAAAACAAGAAAATATGAGTAAGGGATTTTCGAATAATTGAGCAAAAAGTAATGTTTGCTAGGGTTTTTTGCAATTATACTTTATTTCCTCCTTCCCAAACTTTGGTCCTGAACAGAAATCCCAGGACGTCACCGCATTCAGGAGAGTATTTGAGTCGTCGTCCTGGTCAATTAGGTCCAAGGTAACTCCGCCCAAATTCTTTGAAAGGATGTATTCCATCTTTTCTTTCAAACTCCTCTGGTTTTCAAAAGTTATAAAGCTACGGCCATTCGGATGCCAGATGTATGGTGTTTTGGCGACATTATGCCAACTCGCTTCGTTCAAGTTCCATCCTAAGGTTTTTAGATCTCGCCATCCATAAAATTGAGCCGAGTAATTCGTATCATCAACATTAAAGTGAATATCATTGGTTTGAATTCCATTTTTGTTCACATTTTTCCAATGCGTTCCACGGAATGGTACAATAACATTCAATTTACTCGGCTTCAATGTTTTGCAAGTGTATGCCTTCATTGAGCAGTCAATAGACTTGTTGTCGTTGCCCAATGAGTACAGTGGTGATTCGGGACCGGCCATTTTGTTTTTATGCCCCGGTGCGTAGAAGTTGTCTGTCTCAACATTGAAGAAATTCACATAATTCAGAATATCATCAAGCAGCGGAACATTCTCAGAGGACCAATAATATGGATGTGAATAAATGCTCACGATGTATGGAACTTTCCTTTTTGCAATTTTCTCCACTTTCTCCAATTTATATCTCAGTTCGCGAACAAAAAAAGCAAAGTTTTCTTTTTCCTCTGAAGTTCTTGGCCATTGGTAGACAATTTCAACTCCATCCAGTTGCTCCTCAAATAGAAATGATGCGACTGAGCTGATCCAAATTCTGAAATAGAATGAGATTGGAAAGCGTTTCCGTTTTGAGTAAAAATCAAGGAAAACTTACTTTCTCAATTTCGGCTCGGCCATTACTGGTGTTATTAGTTCGTCATTCAATCTGTAAGCATCCGTAGCAATCATGAGTTGAACATCAGATTTCATACTTCTTGCTTTATTTTTCATATCGGTGAACATCACTCTCTTTTCATAGCTACCGAAATCGATATTCCCATCTTTTTGTATTTTGACTCCATTAAAAATGACATGCGTCAACTTATCAATTTGCTCTTCTGTTATTTTTCGAAGGCCGTGATAATAACCAACAGTCCGTTTCTGGCATTTTGAGTTATCATCCTCTGAAATTTTTTTCCATTTTCTCTACATTGATAACCAAATTAGCCCTGTTGGTTAGACGAGTTCACCTTTGTTATAATTGTGAAGATGACCCACAAAAATGTCTAAGCGTAGTGCGAGGACGCGGGTAGTGGTACGAGGAGATGTAAATTCACTACCTTTCTCGATCTTGTAAAGTATTCGCTGTCGTTATATAACATGCTTGATCAGGGCATTTAACATATTGAGTCAAGTTTTTTTGCACCAATACGAATGGTTTTCGATTAAACATACCTGGTACATTCTGTGAAAAATCATCTTGTTTCCGAAAAGTATAGGAAATCGAGGAGAAAATTAAGCATAAGAAGAAACCAACCAAAAAAGCAGTAGCATAGTCATAGCCTGACGGAAATTTGGTTGGCTTTCTTTTCACCTTGTTCTTTTTCTTGCTCTTCCCATTAACTGATGGACCCTCAGTTACAGTACCATCCGTTAGGGTGATATACATAACCGGTGTTTCCTGACTTGGCAGAAGATTCTCGAGGCAGGCTGTCATTGCCTGCAAAAAAATTCTCAGAAAGCTTTGAGAAAATGAAAGCGAAAAACTAACGTGCACGCTCTCCTAGGGTGAAAATAAGAGCAAGCAAACGAGGGAATCGAGGAATGTCAAAATTTAAATTTTTTTTACCGTGATCAATTTTTTGAACTGAAATTTAAGTAAACTTGATTTCTCAGAGGCTGGAATGTCAGAAAAGTTATCAATAGAGGTCGTAAAGAATTATATGAGGGTCATATTCACAGTTTGACCAGCATCCTACGTCTAATCTGCGCTGAGTTAATCACAATCAGAGTTTTTACGGAAACAACTAGGTTTTCAGGGTGCATTTGACAGTTTCAAGTTTGTTGTGCATTGGAAGATGTTAAACTTGATCTGTTTGGTAAGCAATGAGGAAATGGAAAAAATTCAGGTCGACCCTGAAAACCTAGTTGCTTCCGCAAAAACTTTAATTGCGCTTAGCTAAGCACAGATTAGACATAGGATGCTGTTCAAACTGTTAATCTGATTCTCATATGATTGTTCACGATCTCTATTGATACCTTTTCTGAAACTTAAGCTCCAGCCTCTGAGAAATCAGCTTCACGTAAATTTCAGTTCATAAAATTTATCACGTGAAATAAGTATTTTTATTCGAGATTCCACGATTGCCCGTTGGCTTTTTCACCCTAGGAGAGTGTGACGTGTAGGAAAACTTCGTTTGTCACAATCAACTTTGAGAGTCGCATCCAAGAATCCAAGAGACGCATCCAAGAAATGGACCAAGATATTATGAAGGTACCTTACGCAGTCGAGCATTTTCAAAAGGGCAGACACTCTCGCGGGCTTCTGTTCTGACCTATTGCGTTATCGAATTCAAACGCTGGGGGGTTTTAAAAAAGATATTTGTAATTAGAAAATTGAATGAAAAAATTGATACCTAAATATATTACAGGATAGATAACAGATTAGTAAGAAAATAAGAATTGAAAGCACATTCAAATTATAAAAATTTAGTGGCACCACACAACTAAAATTAGTTTAAGAGCAAATTCAGAACACTGTAGAGTTATTTGAAGAAACGTTCAAATAAGTACTAGAATTCCAGAGAGCTATCGGAAAGATAGGAAAACGACGATTTTTATGACTTTCAGTGCAAATTTAGAGAATCTATTTCTTATCGAATACTTGATCATAACGTGAATCTCTTCACAAAACGTTTTAGTCAGGGCTGTCAAATCGGGCCGCGGCTGTTTTTAAATCTCGCTTCCTAGCGTTGGGATAATTTCGATGCAAGAGGCGGCCTTGTAGAGCACAATAAGTTATGCATTTTGGTAAAAAAAACGGCCCGGAATTTGTTATCCGCGGCCGGCCGACTGACAGCCCTGGTTTTAGTTATAACTAATCTACAAAAATAGGAAACATAATCAAACTTAGTTCAGAACGCGTCGAAAAAATGAGAATTTACGGAGAAATCAATTCATAATTGTACCCATTTACTGTGCGCAGGGAGAAAAAGTAGTGGGAGACAAGGAGTGTGATACAAATGAACCCCTTGCGCATCATGACAGTATGCAGGGCACTATTTGACCTTAGCCGTCTTTCTCTGGGTCAACCTCCTTTAGACCAGCTACCAACCGTTCACAACGTATCACGCCCCGGCCATTTCGTCCGGGGTATATAAATTTCCCAGATATACTTCTTACAAGGAAATGATCAAAGGTGTCCGACGCGGATTTCTTAGATATAATCTTATTGAAACTTCATAAATGAATCAGAAACTCAACTAATGTTTTCTCGAGAAAAAATCTCAAATAAAGACTTCCAAACCCACTGTTTCGGGTAATCCTATCCTTATTGGACGGTGGAAAAACACACTTCTGGGTGCCGTCTGAGTGCAGAAAGTAGTAGAACCAGTCGGTGGCGAGGCTCAAACCCATTTTTTTCATGCTCAACCCATTTTCTGTTTGTGTGCTATTGAGATCACAGATGTGCTTCATGCAAAAAACCGAACAAATTTGACCACTGCGAACCCGTTTTCTAGCTATTGTAGCGTTATCTGGTTACTGTAGCTACCGTATCCCGAGCTCCAAATGTTACAGAGTTGAAGCGCTCGGTGGCTCATGATAACATGTCAAATATGGTACCAAACATTCAAGGACACAAAAGGCAAAGAAAAACTTTCTTCTGAAACTTTTTTTTCCCCTCGTGTTTAAACAACACGAGGGAGGAACAGAAAGTACAGATCTAATTTCTAACTCATCAATTGAAGAGGTAATAATTTTTGAGGCCCCACCAAAATCGGGGAAAGGGTTGGAAAAAACTGCAGCCAGGGCTGCAACTTTTTAGCTCCGCCCTTTTTTCCCCGATTTTGGTGGGGTCTCTAATTTTTTGAATGTGTAGTACACATGACCGTATGAGTAGATTGAACAAACAAAATTAATCTTGTTGGAACAGTGGTTTTCCGAAAAACAGGGTTGGGTCAAGGCACTTATAAATTACTGTATCTTTCGAGACAGATGCATTAAAATCTCATCACTAACTACCATTTCATTAGCTTTCTATTCTTTGGAAGTTTAGTGCTAAAAAAATGTAAATTGAAAATGATACTAACTTCTATGAACAAAAAGATTTGGTAGACGCATAGAACCATAAACGGTCTGATTGCGACTAAAATTTACGGTCCGTTTAGGAACGCTCTTCCGCAGACAGAGCCGTTAAGGGTCCGTGAAGACCTGTAATACAACGCTCATCCTTCACGGATCTATCCATGAACGACCGGTTTCAACTGGAGTACAGACAGTCTATTCACCGCACCAATGACCAACTGCACTTTGTTTATTCGGTTGCGTAATTGATAAAGATAGATAAAATGTGATATACGAAATAGAAACGGAAACTGAGAAAGAAAACATAGTACAATAGCAATGTAAAAGTCAATATGAATTGGGGAGAAAGTGAGTATAATCAATGGATCAGAAAGTCTGATTAATTGAATAGGAGTGATAATTGGATAGAGAAGGGTAAAAAGTACGGATTGATAAAGAGATCGGGATAAAAACGGAAACTTGTGAGGAGTGAACGCGATCTAAATGAGAGTGTTTTTGCCTTCAACGATCATCGCAGCATTGTCATTTTCCAGTTGTTCGTAGCCAGCCTTCAGCTCATCATCAGTGAATTGATTAGATCCAGCTTGTCTTTGAACACCTAGAATATTCAATCATACACAAGAATTGATTCTTCTCAACTTACTGTCTGTGATAACTTGCAAATCAACCATGTCATCAGTGTTTCCAATACCATCGAAAGCGTCTCGCACGCATTAAGCTTGATCCGGGCTCATCAGAGGTCATGTCTGGTTCGATATCACTTTGCTCCTCTTCATCATCTCCTTCATGGTGTGGTCCTCGCTTCTTCTTTTCATACTCTTGACGTGCTTTTGGTTTCTCTTTGAAGCAAGCAAAGTGAGGAAGATTATAGACCTTTTCCGCGTCTTGCCTTTCCACCTTCTTTGAAAACCGGGCCTGGGCGATAGCAAAACCTTTTCCAATCCACCAGCACACATAATAAAGCCTTCTTCGTTTCCTCGTGACCACAGATCGATGGTGCCAAAGAACGAGCAAGAAGTTCAAATGGATCTCTTGATTTGGAGATCTTACGAACATCTTTGACATCGTGTGGCTCGAAATTTGGAATTACCTCCTTCGACAACATTTGAATGTGGTTGATAATGATAATAGATCGGAAGGATCCAGATGAAACTCCATTTTGCTTGGTTGGCAAAACTCGGAACACCCCGATGATACGAACGCGATCTCCAGGCTTCACACGATCAGCCAAGTCTAGATCGGCAACACAATCAACGGCACGCGGTAATTGACCTGCTGGTGCGGATTCCGGAAGTTCTTGAATGGTGAATGTCTGATGATCCTTGTAAACTGATTGTCCAAACTCGGTTTCAAGAGGGTTCTTGTTCTCATCTTCTGTTGGATAAGTGTTGTTGGTAACGATAGTGTCGAGCATTGTGAAATCTGCGAATTTCTTTTCCAGAACTTTGTTGGTAGCAGGACAGTAATGAACCGAAGTTAGAAGTTTCTGGCGGACAGAGGAACACTTTGTGACGATTCCTTCGCAGCATACAAGGTTTCCTAGGTATGATGACTTGAGAGTACGTGGATTCACGTGTCTCTCTCCAAAAGTTCCTTCGAAACCGACATGGAACCCACTGAAAATGATATCATCATTATCGGTCAAAGGACGATATACAATTGCCTACGTTTTGACGGCAGCTTGAACGTCACTTCGACTGATAGCCATTCGAAGTGCCGATTGAAGACAGTTCATCTCGAGAACGCTTTGTGTGAGCAAACTGAAAAATATTCTTTCAAAAATTCGACAACTTTGAATTACCCTTCAGCTCTTTCCGGCATCACCTCTCTGATTTCATCGAGCTTCATAACTAAACGGCTTTCTCCATCTTGCATCATTTTCATAATTTTCTGACGATATTGATGGGTGTCAGTCTGATTATCGAGGAAGTTGAGGTATTTCTCAACAATTTCTTGTTTTGCACGCGGGCCGCAAACACTGTGACGCAAAACCACAGAATAGGGGTGGAGGATTCAAATGCATTGGTGGTCTCCGAATTCTGACAGCAGCGAAACAATTATCGTGATTTATTAATTTTCTCTCAACAATATTTTAGGATTATCTCCATTCACTAGCCGTGCAGTTTCAAGAGTGAATTTGAAAAAAATTGACTTCTCTAAACTCATAGCTTCATTTTTCTAAACCACAAATTCTCGCACTTACATCCTATTTTCAAACAAATTTCTTCATTTTTCCTTCTTCGAAGTTCACTGCCCCCTCTCTCCCTTTTCTTCCTGTCAACCCGTTTCCCTCCACTTATCTATTTCAAATAATTCGTTTTTACTTTCAGAACGCCAGAAAAATGAGTCTGGAAGCCGGAGATTCTGTCCAGAAGCACATCGACGATGCTGCTGATGCTGCCAAGCATGCGCTCGACGCCGCCAAGGAACACGCTTCCGACGCTTGGGATTCTGCCAAGGAAAAGGCTTCGGACGCTGGAGATGCTGCTCAGGATGCGTTCGATTCGGCCAAGGAGAAGGCTTCTGAGGTGAAAGATGCAACCAAAGAGCATGCCGAAGACGCCAAAGACTCTATTGAGAAACATGCTGATGAGGCTTCAGATGCTTTTGAAAAGAAGGCCGAAGAGACTTCTGATTCTGCTCACTCTTTCTTCGAGCAGGCTAAGGATAAGGCTTCAGAGGCTTGGGAGACTGCCAAGGAAAAGTCATCGGAGGTTATCGAATCTGCCAAGAAGCACGGTGAGGAGGCTTCTGATTCCGCCAAAGATTTGTTCGAACAAGCCAAGGAGAAGACTTCGGAGGCTTGGGAAGAAGCTAAACAACAAGGAGAGGCTGCTGCTGAAGTCTCCAAAGCTTACTTCGAGGAAGCCAAGGAGAAGGCCGCTGACGTCCTGGAATCTGCCAAGGAACAAACCGAAGATCTTGGGGAGGTCGCTCAAAAGAAGGTTGATGAGTGGAAGGAGTCTGCTGAAAAGCATGCTGAAGAGACTTCCGAAGCAGTCGAGAAAGCTAAGGATTCCGCTGAAGTTTACACTGAAGAAGTCAAAGAGATTGCTGAGGATAAGGCTGAAGCTGCTAAGGAATCTGCTAAGGAAGAGGCCGAAGACGTGAAGGAGTCTGTTGAAGAGACTTTCGGAAAGGTTCATCACTCTGGAACCACTGCTGCCGCTGACGCCATGGAAGATGATGAGGAACATTTGAAGGTGGCCACTGAAAGCTCTCAACTACTCGCCAGCGAAGCTTCGGATGCTATCATCAACGCTTTCGATTCCGCCAACGCATTGGAGTCTGCTAGGAGAGTTGTTGATGCCAAGGCTAATGATGCTGTTCATGAGGCTAAGGATGTCTTGACAAATACTAAAGAAAGAACACAAATTATGAATATTTCCGAGAAGTTAAAACAGGCGATAAACAAGGTATGAAAACATTATTTGAACGGCAGTTCTTCTGACGCATGAAAAGATTCCAGATGATAAGATTTTGGTGCAATCAACAGCTACTCTCTTTAGTGTCGGACGTTCAATTGTAAAGACGACGAAATTAAATGATGAATATCCACTTATGGCCGACAACTTGCAACTGCTGCAGGACACTTCAATTCTGGCACTGTTATGGATTGGAAGAAAATGGAAAATCAGGGACGTGTGCGGTTTAATTCCATTCATCGCTCTTATTCTCTGGATTTGTTTGTCGGCCGTTCCTGGTTTGATCGTAAGTTTGAAACCTTCAACTGTTAAAAAGGCTGTTTACTCACTAACTCACAATTCAGGAACAAAAGCAGCCAACTAATGATGAAATTATGACTTTTGAAGACCTAGTTATTATCAGAGAAGAACTTCAAGAAATTACAAAAAAGGTTGATATCCTGGTTGAAAGTATGAGAAAAATGAATCGAAATCACTGTCAGAACCCGGATAAGCAAGGCGAAGAGAAGAATATCAAGGTGAGAGATGCAATTTTCTGAACCAGAATTTCTCCCACTCACATCCTATTTTCAAACACATTTCTTCATTTTTCATTCTTCAAAATTCACTGCTACCTCTCTCCCTCTTCTTCCTGTCAGCCCGTTTCCCTCCACTTATCTATTTCAAATAATTCGTTTTTACTTTCAGTATGCATCCTCCGAATCCATCGAAACATTGAATCTGGAAGCCGGAGATTCTGTCCAGAAGCACATCGACGATGCTGCTGATGCTGCCAAGCATGCGCTCGACGCCGCCAAGGAACACGCTTCCGACGCTTGGGATTCTGCCAAGGAAAAGGCTTCAGACGCTGGAGATGCTGCTCAGGATGCGTTCGATTCGGCCAAGGAGAAGGCTTCTGAGGTGAAAGATGCAACCAAAGAGCATGCCGAAGACGCCAAAGAATCTGTTGAGAAACAAGCTAATAAGCAAATGGAAGATGATCACGTCGCGAAGGCAGCACCCCACGTTCCTCACAAGTCAAAAGAAGCAGGTTTTCGAAACGAACATGTGAGGATTTTCCTCTATTAGAATCAGCTTGTTTTTTCTTCCCATCATTCTCTTTCAACTCAATTCATCTTCCTCATTTTTACATTATGGGTATACTGTCAAAATAGTTTTCTTTTATTGCCTCATACTTCTAAATCTTTTGCTTACTTTTGTTCTGTTTTATTCCTCATCTCACCACCGCGTTTCCTCTTGTTTTATTAGCTCGCATTTACTGTTTTTTATCGTCCAGTGATCCGTTCTTCCCCGCCTAGTTACATTTTTTGTTCACTGACTATTTGTATATTTTGAATGCATCAGAGTATGTTTCTACTGTTCTATTCGTTTCGATAAAGAAGAGTAACTGATTATTCGTGTTTATTTTTCGGAAAAATTAGAATGCATTCAGAACTTTTCTTCAGATTCAAAACAATTTTTTTACGTAAACTGGGTAACTGGGGCATAGAGGTCACATAGAATGTTGCCACGTATTATGCATAAAATGAAAAACAAATTTGTTTTCACTCTGGAAAACCATAAAGAGATGGCTGATCCAGCTTTTTCAAAATCTTCACTTCGTCGTCGAACCTGTGTGATTTGTAGTCGACCCACTCCGAACACTTACGTGACATCGTTCACGCGAGTTCCTGATAAACAGTGAGCTTTATCGAAAATAAATTGAAATAAACAGAATAATTTCAGAGAAGAATGGGTGAATATGCTGTCAAACGGTGACTACGAATACGCAGAGCTTCTGAAGAGAACATTGACAACTGGCCGAAAGTACTTGTGTCTCGATCATTTCGATCGTAAAAATGTTGTGTATCGAAAGGGCGAAGAAGGAATGGAAGTTGTCAAAAATAGCTTGCCTATTCCATATGTAAGTTAATCATTCTTTGAGAAAAACAAAAATTAATCGAATATTTACAGAGAAATGCCTTCTTCGTTCGTCACGATTTCTCGTATACTCCTCGTGATAATGCTCCATCCACTTCTTCTCAAGCCTCGGGAGATCATGTTGGCGAAATCAATGTAAGCATCTTAACATTTGTAGCCAGAAAACCATTTCATTTTTGTATTTTCAGATTCCGGAAAAACGACAGAAAACGGAAAGTGAATTGAGAGGAAAAGGCGCCGAGATGAATCCAGTTGCTATGAATTTTCTCATGAATACTGTCAATGTTTATGTTAAAAATGCGATGGAAGAGGCCCCAATAGATGTTGATGAGTGACTTCCTCTCACACTTCTTCAATGGTCTCCTTTTATTCAAATAAATCTGTTAATAAACCTAATTGTCTTCCTTAGTTTCATTGATTCATCGCGGATCAAGTTTCAAAGAAAAACTTCGAAATTTCTTCAAGAACAGAAATACTCAAATTTATTATTTGAACTGAATCACACAAAGTTTCAGTATAATAAGAAAAAGGTCTCGTCTATGCGACGAGCCTCATTCATGAAATCACAACAAAGAAACATGTAAAATGCTTGAAGCCTAAGAGATCGGAAAGGAAAACAGGACTAAATTATAAAACCAAAAGAAAACAAAATAAATAAATAAGTTTCAACAATTAGAAGAAATCAACAATCGGTTTCTCTTCCTTCTCTTCTTTCTTCACATCTAATCCCAACTGTTTGCTGACGAGTTTATAATAGAGACCACTCTCGTTCTTCATCAACTCCTCATGATTTCCCATTTCTGTCACATTTCCTTTTTCGATGACTGCAATTCGATCGGCGCTTCTTACAGTGGAAAGTCGATGAGCAATAACAACGACAGTTCTCTCGCGTGCACATCTGTTCAGTGCTTCTTGAACCATTGATTCGGAATCAGCATCCAATGCTGACGTGGCTTCATCAAGAATCAAGACACGTGGATTTCGGATCAATGCTCTGGCAATTGCAATCCTTTGTTTCTGTCCTCCGGACATCTGAACACCCTTCTCTCCGCATTTCGTATCATATCCCTTCTCCATCTTCGAAACGAATTCATGAACATTGGCCATTTCAGAGACTCTCATCATATCTTCATCAGTTCCATCTTCAATTCCATATAGAATATTCTCTCGAATAGTTCCAGAGAAGAGCGTTGGTTCTTGAGCAACAAGGGCAATCTTCGTGTGATAATGATGATGATCGATGTTTTGTACTGGAGTTCCATCCAAAAGAATCTGTCCGGATTGTGGAGCATAGAACTGTTGAATCAAAGAGACAAGAGTCGATTTTCCATTTCCACTTGGTCCAACCAATGCAATGGTCTTTCCTGGTTCAATTGATAGACTGATTCCATTCAAAACTTTTGCAGTTTTACGAGTTGGGTATGCAAATTCAACGTCTTCAAAAATGATGTTTCCAACGACTTCTGGAGTTTCTGTTCCAACTTCGTAATCAAGTTCTGGATGACGGTTCATGATGTGAATAACTTTTCTCGACGATCCAATAGTCTTCATGACATCGGAGAACAAGGAACTGAATGCCTGGAAAGGGAAAACCATTCAAGACATCAAAAAGAAAATGAAACTTACATTGAGAGCAGCATGAAGTCTCCAATGATAGAAAACATAAGTGAGAAGTGCTTCTGGAGCCATTCTTCCATTCAAAGTCAAATATCCTCCATAGAGATAGATCACAACATCCTCAATATTCCACATTGTTGCCCAGAAATAATTGTAAAATGTTCCAACAATAACACTCTTGATACTGATCTTAAACCATGCATCCGTATTCCGAGTATATCTCGAATGTTCCATTTTCTCAGCAGCAAATGAGCGAACTGTTCGGATGGCAGATAGTACTTCTTCAACAGTTTCATTCGATACAGCAGTAGCATCATTCTCTTTTTCAGACAACTTTTCAACGAATAATCCGTAATACTTGGTCATCAGAAGAGTAATTGGGAAAGTGATGAAGGTACTGATTGAGAGTTGCCACGAATAATAGAACATGATTGGAGCAGATCCGAAGAGCATGAAGAGATTGTTAGTAGTTGTTTCGATGTAAACCGGAAGGGAATTTGAAATGGACTCAGAATCATGAGTAATTCTGGACATCAACTGTCCAGTTTTATTTTCATCAAAGAATGAAATATCTTGATGAAGAATGGATTTGAACAGTCCGATTCGAATGTTTCTGGCAGTGAGTCGTTCAGCATATTGCATACAAATGTATCTGACAGTGTTACACGTGGCTTCAGAGAATTGAACAATGGCAAGAACGAGACAAGCCTTCTTCAGAATATCGAAAGACTTCATTTGAATGGCAGTTGACATCATTTGACTGTACAATGCTGGTTCGATCAGATTCACTGAAACAATACTTGTTTGATAATGTATTTCGGACTGCTCTAGTATGTCAGTTTCCTGATTGTTTTTACTGAACGTGGAAAAGTAATTAATCCCAAAACTATGATTTCAATGATTCTCAAAACCTTCAAAAACTAAAAACTCACAGATACAATCAATGAGAAGAAGTGAGTAGGCAGCAGTGAACCACTTCCACTGTTTTCCACATAATTTAACAATCTGCCAAAGATGTTTGGATAATGGAAGACGTTTTTCTTTCTCTTCTTTTGTAACTGCATCATCTTCTTCTTCATCTTTCTTATTTTCAGTCGATTCAGATGATGATGAGGTGGATGGAGTAGAAGTGGAAGTGGCAGTTTCGTTGGAGGTTCCGTTGGAAGTTCCATTAGAAGTCGTTCCTGAAAAGAAAGAAAAAAATATTTAGTACAGCCCTTTTTAGAAATGGTTTTCTTCTCCATAACTGATAAGTTTATTTGATTGCTGTTATAAATGAAAGATAAGGTTTTACAGGAAACTTTCAAGTTTTCCTAGACACCCAGGACATGATGTCATTGGCTAACTTCGCCTAAAATGCAGTACTAGTTTGAGATTATGTTTTGTTTTGTTGTGAAATCATAGATCAGAGTGTTCATGTAAATCTATCGGGGTTTTTGAATTTTGTGTTTTGTGTGTTCTATTTGTCCATTTTGACCTACAAACACTCACGTCATTATAAAAAATTTTCGAATTTTCCTTTACAGTTCTTTTTTTTACATATCAATTTGAAAACCTTACCATTTTCGACATTTGTTGAGTTCTCCTGGTTTTCATTCAATCTTTCGTATTCAACATCTCCATTCTTCTTATTCAATAACGTCTTTCGAATGACGAATGGAAGAGAGAAAGTGAGGAAAATCGAAGAGCCAGTATTCATATAAACTCCCGGATATTTCATATTTTCTGGAGTTTCATCGAAAATTAGAAGCTTGAGAACTGCGATCATGTATCCAATGATTCCGAGAATATCGTAGATCAACATCCATTTTTTCAGTTTTTCAGATTTTCCACGTCTCACAATAATGATTGCAATGAGAAGAGAAACTTGTCGAAGAAGGCTGAGAGCTACATAATCCAGGGGTGAAGTCCAGTATGAATAACGAGAGAAATTGAAAGTGGAGAAGATGGAATCGAGATTGAAATGCCATCCTGGAGAGTAGAAGCCCAATGCGATTAATGTGATTGTTACATCAAATATGACATGTAATAGTAAGAGCAGCTTCAGAATTAAATTCCTCATCGTGCTCTGAAGACTTGAAAAATTGGAAAATCCTAGGAAAATTGTCCTTTATATATTAGCTGTGAAGTGAGTAATAGAGATAGTGAGAGAGAGATCAGACACCGAGAAATATATCAGTGATGTCGGAAACTTTCGAAATTTTGAGTGTCTACTACGGGAAGAATGAGATTGTTGAGACGCAGGATGAGAAACAATTTGGAGGAAGAAGAAGAAGTAGAAGGGGAGGAGGGAAAAAGAAAAGAAGGGCAAATAGAAGGAACACGGGAAGAATATATGAGAACTGATGTCATTTGAACCATTTCTATTTAGAAGGGACAAGAAAAAGGAGATTGTGCAATATTGAGTCAAAAATGGAATAATGAAGTAAGTAACTCTAGATGGATATCTGGTTTCTTCGGTTTCTAAGGGATACCACATCAAAACAAAGTAGGAAGGAGGTGACTTTTGAGCATGTGTTTTTGGAACGAGGACGAGAAAATATGAAGAAGAAGCAGAGGAAGTCCCCAATAGTTTGGTTCGGTTCAATGGAATATGAGTCTGAGATCTACTTTGATAAATCCACTAAAGTCTGATGAATTCGATTTGAGACTTCAGTGACAATACAAATTCGTGCTCTGAAACGAAGAGTTTTTCTTATAACAGAATGGTTTTGGGGTCTAAATTTCCTCGTGAAAAACAACAAAACGTTTCGAGAACAATTTCTAGAAACAAAAAAAAAAAACAGAATGATCTCTGAACATTTAGAAAATAGAATAACTTCCAGAACTCTTTTCCAGATCGAACAAAAAAAGTAAGTTGCAACAAAGACAGGCTTAGTATGTTTATAATCAGAGTTTCTTCTGAGATCGCATACACGGATTATGTCAAAGATCTAATACAAATAAATTGATTTCTCAGTTTTTTCCCTTCATTCGTTTAACATCGAAAATTTGCATCATGTACAGAACAGAGAGATCATGGTTCACATTTGTGGGAATTTCGGACAGTTCATTAAAATCAAAGGTAAGAACCCAGGGCATCAAACATCGTAATCAGGAAAATAATTTCCAGAAATGTTCTTCTAATAGAAGAGCACTCTTATTTCAAGACTTCCTGTCATTTACATTACCGTTCAATGTCCTCTCTTCTTCATAGTTCTCGTTTTTGTCGAACATTCTTTTTCTAGACAAAAAACAGTTGTCCCTTTTTGGTTTTCGTGTTTTGTAGCATGAAAAATGAAAGTGAGGAGGTAAGAAAGATCAAAAATACGAAAAGTTTCGAAAGATTTGACAATAAGGGCAAACATTGGTCTTGTTTTATTGGTCTCTTGACCAGAGGAATCTGAGTCACCAGTCTCAATTCTCGGTCAATTTCGATATTCTCAAAGAATGCAATGTCCTTTTCGAAGAATTCAAAAAGGGGAAATATGTAAAGCTTTCAGTTATGAATCTTTCAGAACTTCGGGTACAGACAGAAAAGGCTACGCAGATCCTGAATCCGTTATTAGAATTAGCTGAATATGTAGTTCATTGCTGTATTTTCGTTGTTCTTTCTGCACTAGATTCCAACTTTCGGCCATTCCTCTCAGTTTTGAAGTTTCTACAAAAATGTGACTAGTATATCGGTGCAATATTCAGAATGGAATGACTGGAGTGATCATGAGCCACTTTGAATCGAACAATTTCTTGACCGCTGTACAAAATCACAAAATAAGAGTGTTCCACCAATTATGGTATTCATGGCCAAACTTCCAATCTGTGCAAAATACGATCTGTCATCCGTCATGGCAGGAGCTGCTCCAGCTGGAAAAGATTTAATTGAGGAGTTGAAGAAGAAGTATTTTAATCTCACTTATATTCAACAAGAATACGGAATAACTGAATGTTCGATGGCAAGCCATCTTCCCGATTTGAGAAACGCCCAACCGGATCTGTTGGAAAATTAGCTTGTAACTTGGTTATGAGAGTAATTTCTTTTCATGGACATGATCAAAATTATAAACATTTTTTTAGATTGTTGAGCCAGGAACTAACAGAGAACAATCAGTGAATCAAAGAGGAGAAATCTGTGTTCGTGGTCCAACAGTCATGCTTGGATATCTTGGAAGACCGGAAGCAAGAGTTTCTACTATTATTGATGGATGGCTTCATACTGGAGATATTGGATATATCAATGAAGATGGGAACCTTTTCATTGTTGATAGATTAAAAGAACTTATCAAAGTGAAGGGATTACGAGTACCACCAGCTGAACTTGAGGATATCCTCCTCTCTCATCCTAAGATCAGAGATTGTGCTGTTATTGGAATGGGTGCAAAGGCTGGAGAACTTCCAAAAGCATTTGTTGTAAGAGCTGATACAACTCTCTCAGAGCAAGAAGTGAACGACTTCATTAAACGTGAGTTTTATCTTAATACTTCAAGCAATAATTGGCTTCATATCCCAGCAAAAGTATCCCTATACAAACAATTAGAAGGAGGTGTTGAATTCATTGAAGAGATTTCAAAATCAGCTGCTGGAAAGATTTTGAGACGTTTCCTGAGAGATCGTTCAACTGCAAAGCTTTAATTTCTTATTATAGATCATATTTGTACAGTTCATTTTTAAAATTTTCAACTTTTCTACTTCTCGATGAATGAGTTTTTTGTTAGTTCCGATCGAGTTGCATCACATATTTCAAGACAAGTCAGAGGCAGTTTTCATGACTTTCACGCGATTCTTATTATTTTTATTTTGTTGCTCACTTTATATACTGTTGAAAAATTCATTCTTTACGTGGTGCCCTAAGTTGCGTGGTGCCCTAACCATGACCCCCCCCCCCCCCCCGGTCTGATTACAACTTTCAACTACGTCAGTCTGCTTTTTAATAAAGTTTATTTCCGAATTCGACGAAACTCAAAACATGGAAAAGGCTGCGAATAATGCTGGTGAAGAGGCAAAAGTTGAAATTCCACCACCAATTATCGTATGTATTTTGAGGCTGTTTCAAAATCAAAACTTCTATATTTAGGTGGCACAAGAAAAATCAGGAATGGAGAAATTGACGATTCCAGCTGAAAGAGAACGAAACATTGGAGAAAGGAAGAACGGATACGATTACTCAATTGTCGTTATCAACTTCAAGCCTGGACTCAAATTTGGACTTGGAATCAAAAAGGTTTACAATGATATTTTTGTAATCAAAAAAGATGAAAGTGAGGAATTATCTATTGTGAAGTTGAATGAAAAGTTATTCAGATTCTTTGGTCACTGGCCTCTTCAGTGTGGCTGATCGTATCATTGATGTGGATGGAACACTGGTGAAAGATGCTCAAACGTGCGAAAAGCTTGTTCAGTTGTCGTTGAACGAGAAAAGACAAGCGTCCGTGCTGGTGGAAAGACCAATCACGTTTGATGCTTTGCAAGCTGTAATCCGATTCGTAAAGAAAGGGCAATATCATCATCTTTAATGTTGATACCACTTGAAGACCACTGTTAATATCTTTCATTTTTGTTCCGTGAATATGTTCAATATAAACATGTGAATGAAACTTCAATCTCCAACTTTGAAATTGAATATAGACAATTGCTTTGAAAAAACTGAAAAATTTTATTCAGCAAGAGGGATTTTGACCGCAACTTTTCTACTGTCTCAAAATTTTGGGACCTCGATTTTCCCACATGCCTAAAAACTTGGGACTTCGATTTTTCTTATGACCGCGATTTTGTTCCCTCAAATTTTTGGGACCGCGATTTTTCCAAAGGACCGCGATTTCGGACTAGCGCCGAAAAATTGCCAAAAATGCCCAAAAATAGAGCACATTTTTATGGCTCTGAAGTGACAAAATCGACTCGAGCTATGGCTCATTCGATAAAGCTCATCGAGTTACATATTGCCCAAAAAATGTGAACAAATCCGTCCACAACTGGGACAATTCCTTTTTATAACTGTTTTTTTCAGTTGGGATATGTACCTTGCTAATCCCCAGAAGCTGACAACTGTGTGGTTAACCGAGGATGAGGTGGCGAAGTTAGAAGAAGCGATTCGAGGGTTTCCGGAAAAGGAAGAAGTATGTTAAAATGAAAGTTTTGGGATAGTTTGGCAATATGATGTGTTTATAGCGAAAGAAAAAAGTGCAGGATCGTCCTTCTCCCAAGAGGAAAACGACAATGCTTTCGCCGAAGAAGTTACCAAAGAAGCTTTTTACAAAAATCCAAACTTCTTATGAAAAAAAAAATTGAAAACTCGATTTCTTTCTTTCATCGCACAAGGGTTTAATAAATGCATTTGTACTTATAACTACTTCCGAAATGAATTAATTTATTAGACTACACTTTATTTTGAAAACATCATCATACAGGTGTTGAACAAACATCACAAGTAGCTGGACACGCATACTCAACTCTCAATTTATCATCAGCATCACATAATCCAATCGATTTATATTCAGCACAATTTGACAGACGATCAACACAACTTCCTGCTTTCTTTCCACAAAATTCACATACAAAATTCACAATTGTATTTCATAATTGGTTCTTGAGCAGCAACAGAAGTACATGAATCCAAAGTTTTGAAAAGTTCACAATATGGATGGAGATCTTGACATTGACAGGTGATAAATGGAAAAAGTACAGAAAACAAAAGTAGAGAACTGATGAGACGTACCATGTTTGAGAAGAGTTTCTCCGGAATGAATATGGAAGACATATAGATATTTGTATTCACATAATGTGGATTGTGCACGTATTCCAGCTGATATTCTTGCGAGACGTACTCGTTTATCTCTTTTGGATGCCCGTGCAGCTAAGCAAGTGTTACCTCGTGTTGTTGTAATTATGGCAGAAGAATTGGGATAGAATCCATGTGAACAAAAGAAACATTATGATGCAGGATTGGAGTTCTTGAAGGTCGAAATGGGAGTTTTCAATCTCGGAAAAGCAAAGGGAAATGTGAAGAAGTTGAATGAGTAAGTAACAGTTTCTATTAAATAATTTACTTATTTTCAACTTTTCTGAGCGGAGATGTCTGAAATTGCTGCTATATTCTGAAAGGGTGACAAGAATGAACGTGGAAACTTCACAGGTGAAGATCTCAAAGAGTTCTTGAAAGAGCAAAAGAGAAGACAATATGTCCACAAAGACATTCCGGATGACGTGATTCTGGAGGCTAACAATGGACATGGATACATTACTTTGGAGGAATTGGAAAAGGTTGGAGACATACAGGCATCACATGTTTCTCTATTTTCCAGATTTATCTCGACAACAAGAACGGTTCATTCAAAGGACGCCGTCTGATCGACCATCTCGGGAACGTCAAAAAGAGTGAAGCTGAACTGAAAACTAGCCAATAACTATGCATTTTATACTCGACACGAACCATTGATGAAGTCTTTTCGTCGAAGGTTTTCTCCTAAATTGTTCCAACGGATAAGTTTTAAAGTTCTATGGAATGATTCTCCCTCAAGTCTATCCCACATATCCAGTATCTTCTTGTCAGTCGTGAACATAAATGATGAAGGCTCTGTAATCTTTCATGTTGTACAGTTGACCATACACCTGCAGAAAACTAAAAATCATTCTGTAAATATTCTTATTTACATCCCAGTATCTTCTCATAGAACAAGAAAACAAAAACGAGATATCAATGTTCAATTTATAAATATATATTTATAATCCAGTGAGTTTCCGTATCAATTATGCATCCAGTGAGCAGTTCCTCTTCTCTTAAAAATCCATTGCAAATTCAATTTTAAGAAGATAAAAAATCGGTTGAAGGTGCACATTAGTCCATTTTCCAAGAATCGAATTACTAATTTTTTAAACGAAAACCTGAAATTCGATGACTCAAATTCTTCATCATCAGATTCCCATTGTATTTCAAAAACTGCCCGTGGAGAGAGACTGGATTCAATAGAATAGAAGGAATGATGAGGTATGAATGAGCCCAAGATGCAGGGATTACTCATTGCAGAAATGAGATTATGTATGAAAATGGCACTTTTGCAAATCATTTTCAGACATTTCAGGAAAAATCGGGAATCTGGATAAACAGTAGTTACATCGGTTTAGATTTTATGAGTTTGTCTAGATTTCATCTTTTGAATTTGGTGGGCTTCATAAAACACACAGCTTTCAGATCCAGGACTTTCTATCTTCTCTGACACTTCCAAAAAAACTTGTTTTTCATAGAACCCATTGTTTTATCTCTTGAATTGAACTTCCAATAACTAGACAATGGCGTCACAATAACACGGTTATAGGTCACTATACGATTCTACGTAATTCCATCGGCAAAACACTCGAATATCAACAGAAAGTACGTGACCGTATTCCCAGAATAACCATTCCCTTGGCGCCTAAACCGCTTCTGACACCCATCGATATAATCGTACGGAAAGAAGAGATAATTCTGATTACATGGATGTTTTTATGGAAGTTTCTTGACGAGCATCTCCAAGCTCCGCTCCCAGAGAAGACGGATATCGAAGGGTCAGAGAATGGATTATTTTGAAAAGAAGAGATTGATGTCATCAGTTGTACAGCCTATTCAGATGAAGAGGATGAATAGCGCTTAACCCATGACGAAGGTACGAAGAGAAGAGATGATGGATATATAAGGGAGTGATCTGAAAGAATGTTTTCATTTCAAAAACATTCCATCAAAGAAGAAACTTCTTCTTTCTTGTTCTAACCTTCTCGTAATCAGATTGAAGATACACTTCTTTGGGAACCTTGTGTTAGAACCTCGCAAAGTTATTTGAACAAATTCTCACAATTTGTTCCCAGGCAGTTATACTTATTCTTCTTGGGAGACCACAAAATATGAGTTTTCATTACTGAAGACCTTCAAACTTTTTGTTATTTTGTTATTTCGAATTCCACAAGATCAACAATTTCTTTTTGAAATCTTTTGTTCAAAAAATCATAAAGTAGCTTTTATGAATCGCTAAAAAGATAACTAACTCAGCATATTCCTAGGAGCTCTACAACACTTTATGGTTTCCTACAAACAACTCAAACTTTCTTTTTTTCCAATGAAAAGAAAACGACGGATGACTCTTCTCAAACGTAATGGCACAAACTCAAACGTTTATGCCATTATGTGTAGAAGCTTCAACTAAAACTACTGCGTCCAACTCTTCTGTTGGCTTTATAAGTTGTCAGATATTGTCAAAAGAGAACGTTCCCTAGCACATTCTTTGTCAGAACAGCATCTAATCTCTTGTGATCCTTGAAACATAAAACGAGGAAGTTCAAAATGTAAAACAATGTTGACTTGTTCTATTTCCGTGTTAATCCCATCCAAAAAAAGAACTTCCTGAATCTTTTCGTCGTGCTACGTCATCTGAAATTCAGGTTCCTTTTCTCAAAAGTATCCTCCTAATCCGTGTTTCTCGTCGAAGATGTCTCATTCCTATTTTCGTCATCCAATCTTATCCCACCCTCAATCTTCTTCTTCGTACCGCCTATCTCTTTTGCTCCTCCTCTCCCGTCCAAATAGGATTTACATTCATTTTACGTGTTTACATTTCTTCTTGTAGACTTCTTTTCTATTATCCCATTATTCAAGTTGATGAGATAGAAAATACCTGAGATGTGAATAAATCTATTCTATTTTCCATGCACAAAGATTGCATACAGTAATCGTCTTCCATGAAAAAGTGATGCTAACATTTCGAAGAATTCCTCCCTCATTTCTCTAATCAAATCTTGAAATTTCCGGTCTGAAACGGATATGCATCCAATAGCTCTTGCGCAAGTGATCCAAATGGAATTCCATGAAATTCACGATAGTTGTGCTTGAACTTGATGGAAAAACGTTTAGGGAGGAGGATAGACTTTTCTAGAAATAGGAAGTTTCCGTTTTTAGTTAATGATTCACGTGAATGATGTGATTGGAGGTGGAGGAAACTTTTTAAAGAGTGTAGCTGATTCTAGGAAAGTGTATAAAAGTAAAAATGTCAAGAAGAGTTTCAGTCTAGCTTTAATTTGAATATCCAGGAAATTCTCCTTTTCTGCCCATGCACCTTAATTTTTTTAGTTTATGAATACTGTAACCAAATGACAAGGATAGCCTGGCTCATCTTTTTTGGTACAAAGTTTTCTTTGAACGCTTTTTTCTTTCACTTCTTTGAAAAGCCTTTTAGGTGAATGAAAGGTCACAGTACTAAAGTTATCAAAGAACAGCCTAAACCCGAAAAACTTCCAATAGGTCTTGTGTTTTCTGTTTGAAAAAATGCGTTTGATTATCATAAGTTCCTGTATTGAAAACAGTTCCTGGCAACTTAACGAGTGCCTATAATCTTCACCTCCTTGAGCTCAAAAAGTTTCATTATCTTCGTTAATCTCCGAGTCATCCATTTATAATATCACATCATTCAATGTCTCCATTTCTCCTTTCCATCCAAGTAATGATCAGCTCTTCTCCATATTATCATTGACGCATTTGCTTCACCCTCTGCTTCTCTCTTCCATCTCAACTCCACCCTCATTTATATATCATTTAAAGGAAAAGAAAAAGAAGACCTCTCATGTCCTTTTTTATATATTTTTATTTTTTCTGAAGATCCACCACTGGGGGATTATATATCCAACTCGGTTTGAATAACACCTCCTTATTCCTTCTTTGTTTTCTCTTTTTTCTCATTATGATCGTATCTGTATTGTTTTCCATTTTTATGTTTTTTCTAATTTCCGTTCTCTATTTTCAGTTTCTTATTTTCAGCTCATCCACTCAAAACACAATGTCGATTCTCTACGAAGACGAATACGTTCGTCTCGGACAATTCACACTTTTCGTCAAAAACTATCATTTCCCAACAAAAAAGACCAAGTCTGTATCATTGGAGGCAATCACCACACTCTGGTTTGAGGTTAGTTTGGACATCCGGACATACGGATTTTCATAACAATTGGGTTTTCAGGAACAAGAAACATGCAAATCTTCGACCACTAAAATCTGGGGAAAAGCTTCAGCAGCCAGTATCTACTGGGCACTTGATGTGAAACGGTGGGTGTTCATAAAAAAGAAGAGGATTTAGAATCAGAAATCATTCGAAAGAATGAATAATGTTTCAGACAACGGATTAGTTAGTTTTGGTATTAAGAATAGTGTTTCTCGGGAAACGTGCCTAATCTTTCGTAGACTTTTCTAGACTATAAACATGTTCATTTATAGTAAATCTGAGCTTCCAACAAAAATATCAGAATAAAAGATACAATCTTCTGGCTTTAGTGCCAAGAACCTATCACTTTTCCAGATAATTACAAACTCAACGTGTTACCCAGTTTCTAACTTGTTCCTCATTTTCAGTTCCCTCGGAAGTATCTCTCCACGCTCCCCAGCCAAATCCAACGTGGTCGTCGAAGTTGGAGCAAAACTCCGCGTCGGTTTCTCCGTCGAGAACATCGATGAATTCATGGACGCCATTCGCACTCTTCTCGACTACCACGTCATCATTGTCAATTACATCAATCTCCCATAAAGCATTGATTATTTCTCTTCTATCACTTTCACCTGTGTTCATTCCTTCTCTTTATCAACACATTTGGTCATTTCATTCCAAAAGAAATCATCACTATATGATCTATCTCTGATCAATCCATCCTTTTCACTCTTTGAAACTATCATTTTCCTCTGTTCCTCAACCTTTTTTCTGTGAATCTTTTTTTGCTCATCTCCTTGCCAATTGTAAATCTTCAACGAAAATGTAAATACGAATGTCTCGAAAACGAAGATAGAATAATAAAACATGTTTATTCGTAAATGGAAAACCAATTGAGAACTGTTCAAAAAACAATTTAGTTTTTTTCAAATAATAAAAGATCAACAAGTAAACGGCTGATCATTTCTTGTAATGGACAAAATCCCTCAAGTAGAGTTCATCGTTTCGTAGTTTCAATGAACTTTCAGATAGTGAATAAGGAGATAACTTCCAGAGGAATACACCATAATTGTTGCAAAATTTCAGAAATAAAATTCCAGAAAAATCAGAATATTTGAATTGTAGGCTATAATGTACAGCTTATCACCTGATAGCTTCCTTTTCAACATTTCCTGTTCTTATTCGAAATAAAAAACTTGGTTTCCTGTTTGTCTTCCTTTTTACATTAGTTCGAGATTCTAAAAGCTTTTGACTTTTTAACTTTGACTGAAAATGTAAAATCGGGAATTTGTCCACATGTTTCTTTGAAACAGGATATTCGAAACAGGAAATACTTATCTTCTTGTCGTAGAATATCATGTGGTCCACAAATGATAGTACAAAAATGGTAGAATTTGTATCAAAATGTTTGACGGTGTACTGTGTGGAGCATTAATTGACTCCAGCTGTCATATCAACGAATCAGATTTGGTAAACGGTTAACTGATATGCTTCTAGCCACCCCTAACCGCAGCTTTGCGGTAAAAACCGGAGCTTCTCTGAGAGTGCATTCTGGAAGACAAGCCATAAGTAATAGTCTTCTCATCAGAAAGTTTCTAGTCTGTTCCGAGTGCAAATTAATTACTTCACCCATTAATTGTTATCACCTGACAATACTTTCCCATTCAGGTTCAAACATTTTTCTCTCTCATTTCATCTGGTCACTTTCTATTTCTTTTTTACTTCAATTCTTCCAATTCTTCCATACAGTCCACTTGAATCCTTCTCCACTCTCATCCACCACCCACGTCTCCCTCTCTTCCTCTCTTCCCACACCATCATAACATAATAACCGTAACCGCTCAAGGTTGTCATCATCCCTCTTCTTTTTCTACATCTTCTTCTTCTTTTCTTTTTAGACTACGAACAATCCGTCAACAGTCTCTCATTTCTCTCTTTCCATGTTTTTTTTCTAATTTCTTCTCACCATCACAAAAACCACCGACAAAACCACTACTATCATATGAACTTCTAACGACATACACACGGTTTCTTCTCTTGTTATCTGCGTCTCTCTTGATATCAGTATCTATCTTCTTCTTGAAAGTGTTCTACAATTACTTCAGTATTTGTTGGTTTCAAGAAACCATTGGTCACTTAACCCTTTTCCGTAGATTACGGTCTGTATCAGTCGACATTCCTAAACCATTTCGAAGCTTCTTCTTGTCCGGAGTTTTTTTTTCCTTTATACTGAACTCTTCTTGCACTCAGAATTATGATAACCTCTCTCCGCTCTGATATCTGACTTCGACTCAAGATTTTCCTATGAATTCCACCTGTTCTTTTCTCACCTAATCAGTTTTTCGCACGTCATGTCGTTCTTAATAGTCCGATATTTTGAAACAAACAACACAGCCCTATAAGTTCCAGACAATGAGCTGCCTTCATTACATCCTTCTGATCAGTATTATAATTTCAACGATATCAGCTCGGCCTCCAATTCACAAAGATCAAGATAACAAGTTAACTGGAATGGAACCATTGGAATTAGATGATTACGTGGATTATTTCGAAGATTTCTTTCCGGTTTTAAACAATTCCACAAAATTGAATGTGAGTTTTGTGATTATTTTATTCTGTATACTTTTTCATTCATAAGATGACATTAACTATCCAGATGCTCTGTTCCTAATTATCATATTTGCAGGAAAACTATCAATACGAGAAGAAAAAGTACCTAACATCGGTTGGATTTCCTGCGAAAATAAAAAAGATGTTATAGTCTTCACACAACACATTTCATCCTCACATTTTATTGTTTTTTCTCCCATTCCCCCTCCGCTTAATAAATTTTTTGTAAATAAAAAATACAAAGACAAAAAAAATGGTGAATGGGCGGTGCATTCTGCTCTGTGTTTCATCGGGAAGGAGTTCATCGGCAAACAAGAAAGTCAACAAACATTCATCCCCTTTTTTCTTCTTTTTTCTTTTTGAAACAACTAAAATTTCGTCGTTTTTTTGTTTGAAAGGTTTTGTGATAATGGTTTAGTTACTTTACTCTTTTTAATGTTATATTTAGAGATTTCGAAAAAAAAAAGAAACGAAACGAAGAAACAATAAAATTGATATAAAATTGCATATCATCTGATTTGGTTAGGATAAAGAATCAATTGAGAAAGGGTCAAAAAGTAATCAGTTTAGGAAAAAGAAGAGATAAAGATAAAGAAATGAAGAGATAAGGGATATATCAGTAACGAACATATGATCAGTACTAATCTAGTGTACGCTTGTTGGGGTACATTCGTACCGGAATGGATTTTATCGGGATGAAAACTAAATGTCAGCAATATGACTCGATCTTAACTGGAAATAGTAACCTTCATGACTATCTATGAATAAATCGTTTGTTTCTAAAATTCTTGTGAGTATGGGAATGCGTGTTTTCGAAATTACGGTATTTTGTATACTATAAAGTGTGATTCTTCAATGGAATCGGATTGCCACAAAAGGTTTTGAAGCTAGAATTTGAAACAATAACTGGTCATAATAACAAATAGTTGTAGTGTTGTTTCAGTTTTTTACACATTTTTAGTGGAACAACGTTTCCTAGAGAGGACTTTCAACAAACCTATTACATTATTTCTCTGAGAATAAATACAAAAGATCTTTCCTTGAGAATCTTAACTTTTGAGTTCCTAAAGACACAGAAAGAGAAATGTTTTCTGTTTTCATAACGTTACAGTTTTCATCCATATCTGGAGCCTCTTCCTCTGCCTCATCTTGCCACAAAAAGGTCACCGAAGAGCTTTCTCACACCCTCAGACTATCCTGAACCATTTCATTTTGTGGAATTCCTTTATCATTCCCTTTTCTCAAAATGCTTTTACCAACAAATTCCATCAAAGCTTTTCTGTAATAAAATCGTATAAAACTGTTCGAACTCCTGTCCGATTTGCCAAATCTCCCTCCCCTCTCAAATAGATCTTCCATCATTTTTCTCTCACCCCCGCAGACGAAAATCTTCATCTTTTCGACCATTCCATCCATTTTTCTATTTTCTATCACTGTTTGCTCCTCGTGGTTCTTCTTCTCTCGCTTCCTCCTTCTTGAGCGCCGATTGGAAGGAGCATCCCGCGCAATTTCCTCTCTTTTACCACTCAAAACTTACTACCACTAGAACCTTTCTTATTGATTATATTTGGACTTTTATTGTTTTTAAAAATGAAAAAATAAAGATTATATTCTTTCAGGGCTTGGTTATTTCGGGATGTCTTACTCTCCACCACAACCACCACCACGTCAATACAGTAGTACTTTGAATGTTGATTGTGTTGATGGAGTTTACAGACAAGCACAACAAGTGTCTCCGTTGACAAAGGTTTTTTTCCATCAAATCCATCTCTCCATCGATTAATCTCTGAACATTCAGCAAGTCAATCACTTGGCATACGAGATCCCAAAGAACAAGTACGCCAACAATCCATGGAATTATGCACCAGAGTTCTTGAAGGTTTTTGGAGATTTGAGAGTTCATATTGGAGGAAAAGCTGTCTTTGATTGTGTTCTTCTTGGCAGTCCTCGTCCACGGGTCAGTCTGAACTTGAGTTGATCAAACCGAACTGAAAACTTGAATCTCCATACCCGGAGCCCTTTTGTATCTTTACAATCTGTGGAAGTCAGGATAGTGAATTTCTGAAAATGATTCCACGGCGAAACATGTTTGTATATGTGAATTAGTTATTGACTGCCTGAAACCGTGATCTTGTTTTTCTTTCGGATTATCAACAGTTTGTGTTTAGCATTGTTTACAACAGTTGAAAAAAGATAACAGTGGAAACAAGATCTACACCTGCATGAAATTCGTGAAACTAAACGTTTATTATGCTATGCAAAACCAACTCAATGTGATTTGAAATCTTTTTCTGAATCTTGAAGTTGTAAATCAATATTACGTAAATTAATAGTAGTACATCCGGTTCACTTTCTTCTCACGGTTTTGAATGTTTATAAAACTTTGGAATTGTGCGAAGAAATGAAAAAATGAAACAAAATTAGAAATTGATCAGAAAAAATCTGATAACCTTCAACAAAATCTTTTGTTACTCCGACTATTTCTAATTCAGGTTTGCTGGCTCTTCAACGAAGATAAACTTCGCTTCAGTGACGTCATCATCGAAGATACAGCCGATGTATGTCGTCTAACCATTCCATACGTTCAAATGCATCATTTCGGAACATTCACTGTTTTGTGCGAGAACGAAGTCGGACGTGCCACTGCTGAAGCTCAACTGCTGCCTCTCTATGAATAAATTCAACAAATTTACTTCCTTTCTTAATTTCATAATTTCTCTTAAAACTAAAAATTGTATAAATTTGCTTCGTACTCAAAAGCGTTGTTGTCATTCATTTAACATGGAATAGGTAAGCGAGGAATCGGCATAATCGGAAATAAATGAAGAAGAAGTTGCAACAACGAAAAGTAAGAATACCAGTAAAAGGTGCGTGTATAATATGCGATAAAGATGAATGAAAAACGAGATGAAGATCAAATCAATAACTTGGAGAGCAGGGAAAAGAAATATAAAAGATAGACAATAGTATTTGAAATACATAATTAAAAAAGGAACAAAGCGAATTAATAGTATCATATCATAGTACAGCTGGGGGAGGATAGATTATCAGAATATAATCATTTTCTTAGCTTTTTTGACACTTTAGTCATCAACTTCATACGTTCTTCTGTCAACTGGCGGATCTCCGCATCCAGCTTCTTCGTTTCAGTTTCACACTGATCTTGAACTTCTCTTTCGCGTGCTGCCAATCCCTCTTCTAATCTTCTCATTTCGGATTCTGTTGCGTCGAGCTTCTTCTGGAATTCTTCACGGAGGGCCAACTCACGACGGCTGAACTCATCTTGATACTCGCGATGTTTCTGTAAACGACGCTTAGAATCAGTGAACAAGCATTCTTTTTGTGATAAATGATACCTGTGCGAGTTTCTCAATAATCTTTGGTCCAGTCTCTCCGTCTCCAATTTTCATTTGTCGAAGACGATCACGTCGATAATTCTCATAAAGTGATTCGTGAGTTCGTTGTCGCATTTCATCGACATTTGTACGGAGAAGAGCTTCTCTTAGTTTCACGAAGTCACAATGTTGCTCATTCTCAACCTCTACTATTCCCCATGGATATTGACGAGCACGGACCAATTGTCCGTTTTCTTTTTTCACGAAATCACAACTTCCAACGACAGCAAATGGAACAGCAGTGTTCATTGCTTGATTTGTTGAGGATACAGTCTCATCGTCAGTTGGGAATGTATAAATTTCGATTTTTTGAGATTTCAGTTCACTGAGTATTTTCGCTTTGAATCGGAGTAATTCGTCTTTGCAGGTTGTGTCCGATTTAGCTATCACTGGAATGACGTTGACCCTCTTCGCCAATTCACGCAAAGTGACCAAATCGAGAGCTTTCAGTCTGAAAACTCAAATAAATTTTTTTAAGAGTCAACTTTATTCTTACCCATGACCAGTTGGAGATATGAAGTAGAGACACGCATGAATTCTGGAATCATCGAAATATTGAAGCATTCGCCGTGGCTTCAACTCTTCTTGAAGATACTTCTCGAATTGATCTTCGAGATAATCAACAATCACTTTGGCACTGAAATATTTTATAGTTCCTTGGATTTTCAAAAATATCAAATTGAATATCAAACAAACCTCTTATCCTTATCTAGTTGATCTCCAAAACCGGCAGTCTCAACCAAACGCAACTTGACTCGAATTCCACCCTCGGCAACATCTAAAATATAATAATTCATTGCATTGAAAAATATGGAATAGCTATTTTACCATAAGTTTTGGTTCTCAATTCAACAGTTTTCAATTCGTGATTACATGGCTCAAAGTCGAGTTTCATGTTGAACAATGATTCTATCAGTGTTGTCTTTCCCATTCCAGTTTCACCGACACACATGAGATTAAATTGGAACCCAGCTTCAACAGCTTTCTTAACGAGTTGATGGGGAAGTGAGTCGAATCCGACGTGTCCGTTCAGCTGCATCACACGTCCGATGTTGTCCATCTGGAATCAATAAATATGAATTGAATGATTAACAAAAAATGAAAACGAATTCATTTGGTTTCGCATCACTGACCGTTTTATTGAGAGAAGGAGCAGCTGGAGCAGCAACTGCTGGTTTCTTGCTTGTAGTGGATGTAGTGTTGATGCTGCTTGTAGCTGATGAGATAGTTGTAGAACTATGGTGGATGGTTGAAGAATGAGTTTGTGGTTGTTGATGGGATTGATGATGGTGTGGAACAGGTGGTGGAGGATTGTGGGGTGGCTGGTGCTGAAAATATCACAGTTATGCCACCTCTTCCGAATGCCAGACTTTATCGGAATATTTTTCGTTAACAAGTATCTTCCTTTCAATTTTGATTTGGAACGAAATGTTTTAAAAGAGGTCAAATTGAAAAAAAATTAACATATAACAGAATTTCGCATTCAACGATCTACTCGCAAACTATTGAAAGATTTCCACTGTATTTTTTGTCAAACGCACCTTCTGATCCGAGTCGGTCATATTGAATTTTTTGGGAAGAATCACGGGGATTTCCTGGAACACCATTGTATAAAGTTTTCAGTTGGAAAGGAAAGTAGAAGAAGAAACAGAATAGAAAGAGAAAAGAAATAAGAGAGGGTATGCTAAGAGAAGGCTGACACCGTAACCATCTGTATCGGAAAGGAATTGTAAGTTAAATAAGATTTTCGAAATGAGAATGTTCGAGGTCACCACATACGCAGCAGATGTTCAGCATGCGTCCCTACCATTTTCGATGATCGACTTGTCATCGTGACATACGGATTCTCTTGGGTAACGACCACGGTTTGCAGATTCACACTGCTTTGTTTGGATCGGCGAACGATCAGAACAGCAGTGGTAACAAGAAATAATAGAAAAATGAATAAAAGAACTACTGAAGTGTAGAGAATCGTTTCGAAACTCATAAATTTTCAATCGATTGTTATCAGTGTTCGTAGTGCGTTCCTCATTGAATCTCGAATAAAAAATTGTCTGTTCTGGATGGATACGCGATGATGGTTGATGAGAGCAAATAATAACCAACAACTGTCATCTGGCGAAATTTCGCTGCTGCTATCACGATTATCGTCGTTTTTTGTTTGAGGAAGCGGAAAATGCGGAAAAAAATGCTGTAAACATTGAGAAAAATTTAAAAAATTCAAAAACGGTTGAATAAAATTTTCTATCGAATTTGAAATCTTTGTTCTCGCGCGGTGTGCGCAGGAGCGCGCTTTCCTCTCTTTTCAATCGTAATTTTTTTTTTCACTATTTCGATGTGGGAAAATGGTGCCAAGGAAGTTCGGAGCTGAGTATTTTTTTGAGACTTCAAGAATGTTTTTCACTCAAAAATGGCAAGTTATACCAAAATGTAACAAATGTTTATTACCAACTGGCCAACAAGTAAATAAAAAAGGAATGGCCCGATCAGTTGCCAGAAAACGGATTTCTTCAAACGGAATCAGCCCCATCAGAGTTTTACAACACGTTCACTTTAACAAATTACACGTACTTCTAATGAGTTAATTGTCCTCTAAAATAACAGGTGATCTTCTACCCATTTCATACTCCGCCTCATCCTTTGTTACCTTTCGGCATGTGCTGAACGAATGTATCAGCACAAGCCCTAGAATAAAAAAGAAATGCAGGCAATGTGAATAAGAAACCATGGAAAATTATTTGATTCGTTCGGCTCAACTACATTCTTTGGGAGTTCCAAAGCCTTCGAATGACGTGTCGCTTCGGCGAATCCGAGTCCATTGCAATAGTGACCACGGCAGTAACATGTGGTGATGTTCACACTAAAAAGAAGGAGAAGAAGATTAATTTGCATTGTTCGAATAAAAGAAATGACTCACTTTCGACGGTTCACCACTTTTTCATAGGAAGTGCAGAGAGGAGGATCTTCTTCATTCAAATCGGGTAGATTTCTGGTACGCGGTTGACAGTCACGGACAACAGCTGAATGAGTGAGGATGGGGGGTTTTTTCAATTCTAATTACAGCTGAAACTCACAAATTGTCTTTCCAGGATAATCTCCATCTGTTCTTGTTATATTGATTGTCATACAGTAACCAGCACATCCGTCTCCATCTTTTTTGAGCTTGCTCTCCACTAAACACTTATCATCAGAGACAATCGAATCGCCTTGATTCACTGGTAATCCGTATTTCACCCAGTTCTGAAAACAAATATGCCCAGTGTTGCACAGGTTAAAAGAATTATATATCAATCAGAATCTATATGTTACCAAAGAGACGTCTACTTATATTCATATCAACTATTGGAACAAGTAGAGTTTTTCAGAACGACTTACCCATACTGCATCTGTACTTGCACACTTGTGACACATATATCCGGATGTCACATCTATTTGATACAGTGATATTATGAGTACTATACTTCGGAGAATCATCTGTAACTTTCAAAAATAAATTCAAGAGGCACACTTTAAAAAGTCAAAATCACAAAAAGAAAAGAAAATATGAACAGGAAGAATGGATGGCTCCTGGGAGCTCTGGCAGGACATCCCGTGCGCGGAGAATCCATTTCACACGCATCCCTTCACTCATTCTCTGATTCTCTTCATTTCATACACTATTTCAACTGAGGCTTCTTGTCATCAGCATTTCACCCCTATCGCCACAGTATTTCTGTTTGAACAGGACCAAAGTGTGCGGGAAGAATTGGAAGGAAAGAGAGAGAGAAAGAAAATAGTGATATCCGATATGTTTATTGTTTTTGTTAGAGACGATACGCTTGACAGGTAAGCGAGAAACAATGAAATTATGGCGGATACTGTAGAGATTTAGAAGTAGTTTGGCAAGAAGTTCATGAGAAATTTATAGAGTTGATGAACTGAATACAGCGGAATCTGTTTTATAAACCGGAAATGAAGAACGTCATGTGTTGTTCGAGAGCTTCACAAAAGCTCCAAGTTTTAATTAAAACGGAATAAGGGTTTATGAATTGAATGGTTATAATAACAAAACTATTGTACAAATTCAAACCTTATTGAACAGAACTGAATAGAAATTTCACAAATTATTCCACAGTCACGGAAATCAAACCGAAAACATATAAAAATAAGGAAGCCACAATCATGTAAATTCCGTTTCTATTCGTCAATGAACACTTCTATATGACCCCATTTGCCTCTTCCCCAAGAAGAAGTCATTTGCATAACCAATTGGGTACTTATGAAAGAGAATGAAGGATAGAACAATGACTATTTAACCATGCGAAAAAGGAGCGGAGAATTTTAGGTGAGGTTCAAGTGCCGAAATCTGCCAACCATCTGTTTTTGCGGAAATAAGAGGGGGTCGGCTCTAGAGGAATAACACAAAGAAAGAGGGAGAGAAACAAAGTGAAATGGAGGCTAATCAATCGTAATACAAAAGTCAAATAGAAGAACAAATGAATGAAAAAGAGGAGAAGAAGCATGGAGAAAAAGGTTATTTTATTGATGGTTATTGAACAAATAAATAATTCTTGGCTATTATTCAAAGTGCTTTTCGATTCCATTCTCTATGGATTTGACAAGAATTCCATTGTATTCTCGTTGACAATTGCCTTTTTAAAAGGTTTTTTTTCAAACGGCTTAATTTGATTGCACTTTTTGTTGACTTCAAACGTCTATTCAGATATATCCAAAGAAAATAAAATGAAATACGACACGTTTATTTGAACGTTTGAAACGTTGAAAGCGAAAAGAAGATGACAATTTCAATTGTACCGGTTGGAAAGTAAGACACAAGCGAGAATGAGAATTATAGCTGCGGTTATTAGATGATGAACATGTTGACAGTGATGAACTTAAGCACGATGACGAGCAATACGGCTTCCAGAATATCCTGATGAACCACCTCCTCCGGCTGCTGATCCACCTGATGATCCTCCAGAATATCCACCTCCCGATGGTGCTGGAGCCGGAGCTGGAGCTGGTGGTGGCGGTGGTGGCGGCGGCGGTGGGGGTGGTGGGGCTGCAGCTGATCCTCCTCCGGAATATCCTCCTGAAGATCCTCCGCCTCCTCCAGATGAGCCTCCTCCTGATGATCCTCCGGAGTAACCTCCTGATGGTGCTGGTGCGGCGGCAGGTTCTGGAGCTGGAGCTGGTTCTGGGGCTGGCGGTGGCGGTGGCGGTGGAGGCGGTGGTGGAGCAGCAGATCCTCCGGAATATCCTCCTGAAGATCCTCCGCCTCCTCCAGATGAGCTTCCTCCTGATGATCCTCCAGAATATCCTCCTCCCGATGGAGCTGGAGCCGGAGCTGGAGCTGGTGGTGGCGGTGGTGGTGGCGGTGGTGGTGGCGGTGGAGCAGATGATCCTCCAGAGTATCCGCCTGACGATCCTCCTCCGGACGAGCTTCCTCCTGATGATCCTCCAGAATATCCTCCTCCCGATGGAGCTGGAGCCGGAGCTGGAGCTGGTGGTGGCGGTGGTGGTGGCGGTGGTGGTGGCGGTGGTGGTGGCGGTGGAGCAGATGATCCTCCAGAGTATCCGCCTGACGATCCTCCTCCGGACGAGCTTCCTCCTGATGATCCTCCAGAATATCCTCCTCCCGATGGCGCTGGAGCCGGAGCTGGAGCTGGTGGTGGAGGTGGCGGTGGCGGTGGAGGCGGTGGTGGAGCAGATGATCCTCCAGAGTATCCGCCTGACGATCCTCCACCTCCTCCTCCAGATGAGCTTCCTCCAGACGAACCTCCAGAGTATCCTCCTCCTGATGGAGCTGGCGCTGGAGCAGGGGCTGGAGCTGGTTCAGAGGCTTGTGGTGCTGGAGCAGCAGCTGATCCTCCTGCGTATCCACCGGAAGATCCTCCGCCTCCTCCACCTCCGGACGAGTATCCTCCAGATGGTGCTGGTTCAGGTGCCGGTGGCGGCGGTGGCGGCGGTGGTGGAGGTGGTGCCGATGCAGAGTAACCTCCTCCGCTGCTTCCTCCTGATGTTGGGTATCCACCGCCTCCTCCTCCTCCAGAAGTGGCATATCCTCCTCCGCCTCCTGATGATCCTCCACCACTTGTAGCATAACCTCCTGATGGAGCTGGTGCTGGAGCTGGAGCTGGAGCTGGTTGTGGGGCTGATGCTGAGTATCCACCTCCCGATGATCCTCCGCCTCCTCCAGAAGAAGCATATCCTCCTGATGGCGCTGGAGCTGGGGCTGGGGCTGGAGCTGGTTGTGGGGCTGATGCTGAGTATCCACCTCCCGATGATCCTCCGCCTCCTCCAGAAGAAGCATATCCTCCTGATGGCGCTGGAGCAGGTGCTGGCTCTGGCGCAGGAGGTGGTGGTGGTGGTGGGGCCGAAGCGGAATATCCACCGGATGATCCTCCTCCAGATGATCCGCTACTTCCTCCTGAAGCGTAACCTCCTCCTGACGAACTTCCACCGCTGCTTCCACCAGATGAGTAACCTCCAGATGGCGCTGGAGCAGGTGCTGGAGGTGGGGCTGATGCAGCTGCGTATCCTCCTCCCGAAGATCCTCCTCCACTTCCTCCTCCGGATGAGTAACCACCAGATGGAGCTGGAGCTGGAGCAGGTTCTGGTGCAGGTGGTGGTGGTGGAGCGGGTGCCGGAGCTGGAGCTGGTGGTGGAGCAGAAGCTGAATATCCACCGGATGATCCTCCACCTCCTCCAGATGATCCTCCTCCACTTGAAGCATAGCCTCCAGATGATGCTGGGGCTGGAGCAGGAGCTGGTAGTGGGGCAGATGCGCCAGCATATCCGCCTCCTGAAGATCCTCCTCCTCCACCTCCTCCGGATGCGTATCCGCCAGATGGAGCTGGAGCTGGTGGTGGTGGTGGTGGTGGTGCTGGAGCAGGCGCTGGTGGGGGAGCAGATGCTGAATATCCTCCAGAAGATCCTCCGGAAGATCCACCTCCGCCTCCTGATGCATAACCTCCTCCTGATGAGCTTCCGCCTCCACCTGATGAGTATCCTCCACCTGATGGAGCTGGAGCTGGAGCTGGCGGTGGTGGTGGTGGTGGTGGTGGAGCTGGTGCTGGTGGTGGTGCAGATGCGGAGTATCCTCCTCCACTTCCTCCGCCACCTCCTGAAGACTTGGCGTATCCTCCTCCGGAAGAACCTCCACCTCCTCCAGAAGAATATCCTCCTGACGGTGCTGGAGCTGGAGCGGGGGGTGGTGCAGATGCTGAGTATCCTCCTCCGCCTCCTGATGATTTGGCGTAACCACCTCCGGATGATCCACCTCCTCCGCTACTTCCTGACGAATATCCTCCTCCGGATGGTGCTGGAGCTGGAGCTGGGGGTGGTGGTGGCGGTGGTGGAGCAGGGGCTGGTGCTGGTGGAGGTGCAGATGCAGAATAACCTCCTCCGCCGCCTCCACCTGATGTTTTGGCGTATCCTCCTCCCGACGAACCTCCTCCTCCTCCTGATGAGTAACCTCCTCCTCCGCCGCCTCCTCCTGATGATTTGGTGTATCCTCCGCCAGAAGATCCTCCTCCTCCTCCTGATGAGTATCCTCCTCCAGATGGAGCTGGAGCCGGAGCCGGCGCTGGTGGTGGTGGTGGTGGTGGTGGGGGCGGGGGTGGTGGTGGTGGAGCTGGTGGTGGTGCGGAAGCAGAATAACCTCCACCTCCTCCTCCAGAAGCTTTAGCGTAACCTCCACCAAATGAACCTCCTCCGGATGATTTAGCATATCCTCCGCCGCCGCCGCCTCCTCCTCCGCCTGATGATGCATATCCTCCTCCACCTCCTCCAGATGGTTTAGCGTATCCACCACCACCTCCGCCTCCTCCTCCACCATTTGAAGCGTATCCACCTCCTCCTCCTCCTGATGCTCTGGCATATCCTCCGCCTCCGCCGCCGCCTCCTCCTCCAGATGAAGCATAACCTCCTCCTCCGCCACCTCCTGAAGATTTGGCGTATCCTCCACCACCTCCTCCTCCTCCAGATGACGCGTATCCTCCACCTGATGGTGCAGGTGGTCCTGCTGGTGCTGGTGGTGCTGCTGCTCCAGCGTATCCTCCTCCTCCTCCTCCTCCAGATGAAACTCCACTCACACCAGTTGAAGCGTACGGTGCTGGAGGAGCGGCGGCAGAAGCATATCCACCACCTCCACCTCCTCCAGTTCCTGCTGGAGCCTTGACATATCCTCCAGATGATCCACCTTCAATTAATTCTTGTAAAAATCCATCAATGCAAAGAAGTAGTTTCAAAGGCTTACCACCAGCTATAACCGTATGAATTAATATCACAGTGGAAAAGAAGACTATCTTCATGGTTAGATGAAGAAGTAGAAGTCTTCGAATAACTGTGAATTGAAATGAATTTCTATTTTCCTTTTATAGTACAGAGAATATTTACGAGCGAGAGGGGTTTCGTTCCATTTCTATTTACATTTAAAAAACAAGTTTTGATCTGAGAATTCGATAAGAAGGGCAAGAAGTGTTCATGAACACGGGAGAAGACGTCCTTTGACCCAGTAGTGATAGTAATCTAGGTCATAAAACTGGTAATCGTGGCGATGTTCTGTTTTGCGAAACATTTCGTTTTTGGAATTATAAAATTATTTCGAGTTTTTTTGCTGCTGATGCAACTTTCCAATTAAACATTTCATTTGAATTCAGGTATTTTAATGAATCATACGCATACATTTTTAGCATCCTTTCATTTTCAATTCTTTGTAAATTCGATAAATCATTGGTTTGTAAACTTCATCAGTCGCTCGAAGTCCAATCGCAAAATCAAGATGAGTGAAATGATCCAAATCATAATTTTCAATTAAACCAGGTCCCATGTTTTTCATTATTATATCTCGAACATCCACTTCATCAGTTATTTGATCGTCTTTGCTGAAATTTCTTTTTTTTTATTGACTTCAAAATATCAGTTATCATTTCTCAAGAATTCAAAAAAAAGACTCACCTGAAATACAGAATAGTCTGTGCTGTGATGTTCCCAATATCTAATTTCGGTGCTTCTTTTTGTCCATAAGCCATCATATTCCTCTGTTCTCCTAAATCTAATCTTCTCAACTCATGATATTTGAAGATTTGCATCCAATGAAGCATATTTAATGTTGATGTTGTTGATGGAAAATGGCTGAGTATTATTGGAATTCTCGACTGAAAATATTTAGAAATTAGAATTCGAAAACTAAAAATAAAACCCTTACAGCATTTACTTGACCGAGTTTTTCAAGTTTCGATGCAATATGAAATCCAGCTGTACATAGAAAAGATAGGTATTTAGAGGAACAAAAATCAACAATTGTAGAAGTGATAGATTTTGGAATTTGGACTGGCATGATACCGAATTTGCCATCCAATACAAACTGAAATCATTTTTAAAAACCATTAGATGTTTCAAAATATAATCTTCACCTGAATCAACTTTTGCAAAGTATCGGTTTCCAACAGTGTGAATGGCATGAATGGTTTCATAAATCCGGCAGTCGGACCCATCGCAAAGAATATTCTGATTTTGCTCTGCCATGCAGCATCAGCTTCAGCCAATCTTGCGAACATTACTGTTGTTCCTTGACTGTGACCAACATAAAATAATGATTTTTGGCCTGTTTTCTCAAGTGTGTATTCAATTTGTTGCCGGAGATCGTAATGAGAATAGTCATAGAGTCTGCAATAACATGTTGAACTTCACAACATGAAGAATAGAAACGTACGTAAAATTCCAGAAACTAGGTTCACTTGGGTGAAACCGGGTGTGATTCAGACCGTATTCAGTGCCACGAACATTCCCAAGCCACACATCAAAACCTGCATCAGCGAATACAAATGCAGGACTTTGAGAGGGTAAATTGAATAAGTATTCATATGAAGTTGCAAAGAGACCATGCATGAAAAACACGACTGGTCGTTTTGAGCAACCATCTAAAGTACGATCTGAACGGAACCAATTCTCGATTGAAAAGCATAAACTTGAAAATATACTCACCATCTCTTCCATAAGGAATTCTTTGCACTTCACTTGTATATCCATCATCAGTTGTAACATAATGTCTTTCAACAGGATATCCGTAATAGGCAATTAGATCAGCCTGAGTAATGATTATTTGAAAAGAACGAAATGCTTGAAATCAAACTGACCGCATCCAGAGTCTCCTCGATTTCTTTTGCAAAACAAGTAATTAACAGGAATAAAAAAAGAGCAAACATGTTCAAAACCTGAACAATAACACTGAAAAACAGTTCAACTTTTATACATTCTTCCTTGTTTTGCACATTGCTTCCATCCCTTATCATATAAGTAAAAGCTTTATTTGATTAATGACCAGCACAAAAAACATGAAGTGCACAGAACGTGTGTGGGTAGTAAAATAACAACTTGTGCTAAGTTCGAAGTGGAACGTTGAGTAATGATTGTTTTAGATAAGCTGAAATGTTTGAATCAAACTGACCAAAGCATTTGATAAAGACAGTCTTTGAGCAACAGTTTTTTTTCAAACATAAATGTATATTCTTCAGTTCCAGTCTGCAGTTTCAGAACGTCTGACTTTTTCAATTTCTTTGAAACCCCATAATTGATTATTCTTTTTTTCAGAAAAGTTATAGTTATCATTCATTCAAAAATGTACAAATTTATACAGTATCTTTTCGATATTTAAAGTTTTGGAGATTTAACATCTTCCATTTTGTCATTTCGTGTTGTACTGCTCTCTTGTTGACTTGTTTTCCGTTCTCGAACATTCTCTTCTTTTCCGGACTTTTTGACAGATAATGGAAGAATTATTTGTGATGATTGACGAGCAGCAGTTCTCTCATTCCAGTGAGCCATCACGAGAAATAGATTCATGTCTGAAAAATTAAATGAATGTGGGGATGTCTGTATTTTAAGAAAGGACGATAGGCAACAAAACGATTATCGTAGAGCATACTGTAAATACTCCAATTGAGGTGCATGAAACTCTATTTTTCAAAGGCCCCTTGAGAGCACACCACTATTGGAGGGGCACTTCAACCGGAGGGGCACATCAATTAGAGAATTGACGGTAGGTGGAATAAAAATATTGCAAATGTTAGTTGGCTGACAGTTTCACATCCACACATCTAACGGTGAGAAATACCGCAATTCACCAAATTCTCAAAATTTTATAGGATTAGCAAGAAAAACAAGGAGAACTAGATTTTTGGGAAGTTCCTTTTTTTTAAGAAGTTAATGAAAACAAAATAAAATAAAGATCAGAAAAGATCAAAATATCAGAGTAAAACACACATTTTCTGACCAATCTTCCCTTTATGCTATTTCGTTTTTATAGTATGCCTCCCGTCAATGGACTATAATCAGTAACAATACAAAAATAAACTATCAAATGTCATTGATAACCCGTTCTTGAACATCAGACAGTGCCAATTTGTAGTCTGTATACATCACAAAGTTATAGATCATACCCCGCTTGCGTTCAAATGTTTTCAGTTCAAAATGACATCAAGAAAGAAGGAGTTTTCCATTGGAAGCAATCAAATGCCGTATCAAACATTCACAATGAAATCATAGTGAAATCGAAAATTGCGGAAGATCTATTAGTTTTTCGTGTTGTCTCGTAATGAGACTAGGTGGCGCACATATGTCCTTTCCGGTCTTCTGAACACGCCCACTTGTTTTTGGTTTACTACAATCGAAGGGGATATCTTCTACAGAAAGACTTCCCCGTACCGAAAAGTCTTGTTCAATGTAATAGTGCTTTCAGCTGCAAACTACGATTTCTCAGTAATAATTTGTGTCAGATTTACAACTGCAACTTTGGTCAAAAGGTAAATCAAAATAGTACAGTAGCAAATCATATTACATTGATGATGACAAAAACCTCGGAAGGAAAACTTTCAACCTTACCAAAATTGATCCAAAATTTGGAAAGCCTTCAAATTTCAAAATGTTAAAAGATGACACATTTAATTTCTGGTGTTTTTTTTTTCATTTTTCCCATATCCAACAACAACATTCATACAGTTATCTCAACAAAAACATGTATGAATCACTAGTTGTTGATGCCTTTTTCAGGTTTTTGTTTAGAAAAGTGTGGAACCTACAAATGCCGTAATCAACAGAAAACGAAATCTTTGGGTGCAATCAAAGGACATGATGAACCCTAACCAATAGCAAATCCGTAGATCACATTCCAAGTTGAAATGAAATCAAAATTAGAATTTATTAAGAGAGAATGAAGGAAAAACAACAAGGTTATATACATATCAAAGGCTGAAAGAATGAAATAATAAAGGCCACACTGTTATTTTTCAATCACAACAGAATGGCAGACAATTTTGTTTTTGCTGTTTTATATGGTTGTTCATCAGTGATAGACTGTAATAGGCTGTCCGGCGGCAAAGGGAAATTCCCAGGAAGCGAAGAAGGTGTTGGTATTGATTCAGAAGACTCGGCGGAAGAAGATTCAGATGATTCAGAAGAAGTGGAAGTTTCGTTTCTTCCAGATGAATACCTATCACATAGAATACTGTTAGCTAATAGAGATATCAGAAGAACATGAATAGTTGTGGACGAAGAAGAGCTCATTCTTGGGAGTATTCCATTTTTGAGAAATATCCGGTTTTTATAGGTTGGTTATGGGAAATGGACAAGGGACAAAAATAAACAAAGAAAATAAAAATGAATTTAGGTTGAAAGAACGACTAGGAACAATAGTTGAAGAGTGATTTATTGATGAAATGGAACAGTTTTCAGTATGTCACACCTTCGAAAACCGAAAGAATTCAAATGAAATGATGAACTCATTGTGATTTAAAAAATGGCGCTGACGTTTGAGTTCTGTTTGAGATTTCAAGAACAATTAAAAAATAAAAACCGTGAACTGTGATAGTTTTGGTGGTTCATGCCAAAAATCATTTAGCGGCCTCCCAGTAATAAAAACTTTTTATTCCTACTTCAAAAGAATCGAATACGATCCTTCAAAACAAAAATGATGAAAAGTCGAAAAGGAGACGTTTTCGAAGGAGAAACAGTGGATCAACTGGCTCAAAGAATGATTGATCATCTATTGAAATGGAGAAGTTTAGATGCTTTCTGTGATAAACAACTTCTCACTATTCTCGAAAAGGTTTCAAAATGACAACACGCTTTCTGATTCCTTATTCTAAATTTCAGACTGAATTCACATTGAAACCCCTTCCAGCAATGCTTCAAGTCGAGCATCCTATCACCATTTTTGGTGATATTCATGGTCAATTGGATGCTCTGATTAGATATTTTGATGCAGTTGGATATCCTCCAAAAGTGCAATTTCTATTCCTGGGGGATTATGTGGATCGTGGAGGAAAATCATTGGAAGTTTCTCTTCTTCTTTTCTGTTATAAGATCAGATATCCACATGTGGTACATCTATTACGTGGTAATCATGAATGCATGAAAATGAATCGACTTTATGGATTTCATGAGGAAATGGCACGGAAGAGGGGAACAGCAATGTGGAGACGGTATCAGGTAACAAGTGATGCAAAAAAAACTATAGTTTTCGTTTGTTTACTCCAGCAGAATAAGATTTTATGTTACATTTAGTACATTTTTCTGCGCGTGATTAGACCTACGAGAGAACATTCAAAGAGCGAACAATATCTCTTTTTTGAATGAAGAGATCATTGAGAGTATAGATGAACAGCTGTTTGAAAAGGTAGGAAACAAAAGGAACTACACTGTTTCCGGCTAATTTGACCTGTATATATATATATATATGGTTGATCAACAATGAACAACAAACCATGATCGATCAAAATGGCTAATTGATAAATCAGTGACATAATCATTATTCATATGATTTTTCTTTGAAGTATCGAAAACCAGGAGAACCCTTAAACACTCAGAACTTGAAATAAGCTACTTGTGGTATAAATTTTTGTTTTTTTAAAGTCACAATTCAGCTAATAGACATTCCCTAATAATACATTTTTCCCAGTACGTATTCAACGAACTTCCTCTCTGCGCCCGAGTCGGTCAACGCATTCTCTGTATGCATGGTGGAATATCTCAAAACTGCACGTCTTGGGAATCATTCCGTGCACTCAAAAAGCCAAACACCCCGAAAACATGTGACGAAGGACTTCAGGTTGATTTGATGTGGGCAGATCCGACACAGGATAAATGCAATGCATTTGCAATCAATTCGGTTTGAAACCTTGTTTTCTGAGTAACATTGAAATGTTTTCAATTCCAGCAACGAGCAATTTCTGTGATTTTTGGAGAGCAAGCACTGACTGAATTCATGAGAAAACTGGGGTTGTCGTTGATTGTGAGAGCTCATGAAGTGTCCCAAGATGGATTTAATTTCATGTTCAATCGGAAAATTGTAACTGTTTTTTCGGCTCCGTACTACTGTGGAAATGATACAAATTGTGGAGCGGTAAGTTTTTATTAGAGTACCTATCTGAGAGGGAGAAAACATTTTTAATCATTTTCAGATTATGCATGTCTCTCCATCTTACGAAATCTCGTTCACTGTTCTTCGTCCCAGAATGATTGCAACTCCAGAAAATGCAGAAGTTGTTAAACAAATGGAGAATAATTACCAAGCTTTGATGGCTGCCAGTCCTGATCCGAGTATGTTTCATTCAAAAATTCATGGAACAATTACACTTCTTAACTTTAAGACCGTGGCCGTCACTTGAATCCCGTTCCAGTCTCACCTTCACAGCTTCCTCAACCATCTTTGCAACCAGTTGAAATCAAAAAATGAAAAATAACTTTTATTGTTTATAAAAGCTTTTTGAGTTTTAAATTATTGTTAACTTGTGAAGCAGGGCGAATTATTGATTTAGATTCAGATGGGATTCTAATGGGAAGATCATTACAATGATTCATAGAAATGATCGGGTTAGAAGCAGAATTGGCACCGAGAGCTGACAAAGAGAGGGATATTTCACTGGATATAGAAGAAGTTGAATCAGATGGATTCCTTTCGAGAACAATAAAATTATCACAGGGAGCAGGAACTGTATCAGTTTGAGAGAGAATTAGAAAGGGAGTGGCAGAATGTACAACAGAAAGGGGAATATCAATAATTGAAGCGAGATGAAGAGTTAGCTGAGTTGAAGAGGGACGAGACACTTGACCAATTATGGATTTCCGTTGACTATCCGTAGAGAGATATGAGAATTCAAATGGAGACGATGTGGAGTCATCGAGAACTAGAAGGTTACAGTTTTTAGATGTTACAGCTTTTTCAAAATTATTAGGATTTTCTGCGTCGAATTCTATTTCAATCGACATTATCTACTTCATAAACTCACTTGTAATTTGAAAACATCTCATAATTGGATCACTTTTGAACAAAGAAAACAGTGACTTTCTTGAACTGACTGATCTTCCAGTTGACAGTTTTTCAATTGCTTCATGAATATCCACAAAAACTGTATTCAGCATTCTTTTACTGATTTTTGTGACATGCCATAGACCTTTCACATCTTGAGCTGGATACCCTCTTGGACAGGTGTTCATCATCTGAAATGAGTCTATTGAGAACACTTTCAACACATAGCTTTACAATACCTGTGTGATTGTATCCAATGCTTTCTTCTTATCCGGATCCAGTTGAAATGATGGAGAAGCTCCTTCCGGAACATCCGAAACTCGAGGAATTGCTATATTCGAAATAACCTTCTCTCCATAATCTCTAATCATCAACCACCCATTTCTGATAAGAGTTTCTAATGGATCAGCACTTTTGATTGATCCAAAAAATGAAAACAGAAAAATTAAATAAAGAAGAAAAGTCGTTTTCATGACATAGCAGTATTGCGTAATAAAGAGAGAAAGGATGGGAAAGTAACGGGAAAAGTTGATGATCCGAGGGCAAAAAACTGGAAAGTAGGGGAAAAGAGAAGGGATAGAAGGATGGATAGAAGCAATTAGTATGACTGGTATGGTATATAGAGTAGATGTAAGAGTATGGGATATGATTGAAACATGGAGCGGGGTGAAAGATTTATGAACACAGGCTAAAACTTTATTTGGGATCGGTAAAAATGTTACTTTCTGGGAAGTTCGAAATGGAATAGTCCTGTATTTTTTCAGACTATGATAAATGCTACTTGATAAGAAACCCCAGATGTTCATTGATTCCCACGTGAAGCTATCGACGTCATACTGAACAAGTGAACATCATGGACAAAAAGTTGCAGTCTTTGCATTTCTTCCGCATAAAAAAGATGCACATCAGCATTGGAATCATTGAAATTTCCGTCTTCCTATTCAATTGTTTCTTCACATCTTTTTGTTTCATTCAAATGGAAACATTTTGATAATCTCGAATGTAAACGAAACGACGGTGGGCGTTAAGAAGAAGAAGAAGATGCGGAAGAAAACAATGAATGAACACATTTCACATTTTCAATCGAGAAGAACGACGGCTCATTTAGACCTATGGATGTGTTACGGTGAGTCGATCAATCTCTTATTCTGAGTACTTTACTTCTATGAACGAAAAGAATAACTCTTCTGAGTAATCTAATTTTTCACGATTCAAAATTACTTTTTGTCCGAATTACTTTTTGATCTCGAGACAGTTAGAAACCGTTTTTGTACCCAAACTAAAGTGTCTTCATTGAAAAATCGCGACATTTTCAAGTACGTTCATTCATTTCCTCTCATATCATGTTACATTTCCTTCCGAAAAGGTGTGACCGGAAAAAAAGCTTCTTCCCATCCAAAAAAAAAAGCCTCCCTCATTTCCTCCTTCCTGTCTTTTGTTTTTGTTGCTCTATTGCTCTTTTGGAGAGTTCTTGCCGCCTAGTGAACAAAAGATGCTCTTTGAGTGAGCTCATACAAACTTGGAGCAAGATGATTTCAATGGTCGAGAGTCCATTTTATTTACTCAGCGCCTCTAACCATATTAGACAACTAGCCGTGTTTGTTGTGCATGCTCAACCGAAGTGAAGGGAGCTCTAGGCGTGTGTTCTGTTTGTTTTTACTTGAATCGTTCTCTTTTCCTTCTGAATAAAGTAGGGGAATGACGGAAGAGAAACGAAGAAGAGGTATTCAATTACCATACCTTTCCAACACCTGCCCACTTTTGTATTTGCCGCCTGTTTTCGGTTAATTCTCTAACGCTGATCTGTTAATCTGCTCGCGGCTCCAATAATTCCACTGAACACTTTTTTTTTGAGTTATGCATTCTTTGAGGTATGATTTTTTTAACTGATGAACTATTCTTACTGGAAAGTGTAAAACATTTTGTGCTTTTGTTTTTTATGGAACTAGCCGATCGGGAAAAAAACTTTTCCAAAATTGGATGAAACCTAGAAAGTTTCTCAAGTAATATAAGTTTTCTTATGAGGATTTTTGTAACACTTCACAAAGATTCCCCTTTTTTTCCAGATCACTATCAATACACCTTCTCACAACACTGTATTTTGCTAATGGTGTTCCTATTCTTCCAAACGTTCAGACTGGATATGTTCCCATTTTTGGAAGTTAGTATTTTTGATTCCCCATTCTCATTCTGAAACAACATTTATTTCAGATCGAGTAACTCTTGAACCAATCACATTTACCTTCACAACCCCACCTCCAAAACATCATAATCAGCTGAAGAGTTTCCCGACTCTGCGTCCTTTTTCTTCTTCTTCAGAGTTTCTAAACGCACTTCCAGGACCACCAATTCAGAATAATTTTGCTCATAATAATCATATTCAGGGTAAGTAGACAGAATGAAAACCAGAAGAACAATAGTTCTTCAGAATTCAAATATGAAGTTCAAATGCCAACTCAATTCGTCCGCCCATTCACAGCAACTACACCAGCATACAGTCAAGCGCAGATTTATGTGAGATACTTCCCTTAGAACTTCAGAATTAAGGAATTGAAACTATTAAAAATGTGGTTATTTCAGAAAGCAATGCAAGCATCTCTTCAGCAAGATGTGTATGCCACCTACAGAACAATGTGGAAACAAATGATGGATACTTGGTTGAGGGTAAGTATTTGGAAGAGAGACATTAGAAAAGATCTCTTCATTTCCAGCTCCGCTCCCACCTTCTATCAGAAGGCGTTGAACAAGATTGGCATGTTTTCTGGCAGAAATTCACTGCAACCGTTGAACCATATATGACAACAATCAGCACTCAAATCGGCAAATTTCTGAATGTATTCTTAAAACATCAACACGAAAAAGAAGTGAGAGAATCAACGTGGGGATGATAATACAGACGTGATATTTGTTTTGAATTTGAGACGACGTGTATGATGTTGTATTATGACCATTCAATAAATCTTTATTTATTTTATCTTTTATGCCATTTTTATTACTTGGTGGCTTTCCATTAATTTGAACAATGGCGGAGGATTTTTCTGCATGTGAAAGTTTCTCATTTACTGGTTTGTATCAAAGAGATTATAGGGAAGCACACAATGGATCACTTCCAGATTTCCATAACAGACATACGACTCCCACGGAACCATTCACCGGATTCATTGATAAAATCAATTTTGTCGCCTCTACTTTTGTAATGGTCACTTTTGGTATTGGAGGTGCATAGCTCTCCACGCACTTCACTCCTTCATCAATTCCTTTTTTCCAGTCCTCATTCTATCCATCTCCCCCTGCTTTTTCACCAGTCTCATCGCTTCGATTTGGATGTTTGCATGTTTCAGATGGTTGAATATACACGGAAAGAAGATGACAAGAAATGAGGTATTTTCTTTGTTTTGAGAGCAGAAACTCCAAGTTTCGTAGAAAGAAGTGTAGTTATGACTGATGACATTTCACAAACATTCTTGTTTTTGACTGTTACTTTTCTCTGATAATTGGATGCCTCGTCACTGGGAGGTCTTGAAAAATATGAGGTAGTGATGCATGAAAAATATCAGTGTTGTCATCAGGGATACGGTTATATCATGAGTAAGCTTTCTCAAAAAACAAGATTCATAGTTTGCTGTCGCTTACAATAAATATACAGGTAATATATTTCGAAGTGAGCAATCTTCTGGAAGTGGATCCTCCAGTGTTTCGATTCGGACTTCCAGAAATCGGTGATGATTGTCTGACTCCTGGAGACGGTGAACAACGAGAAGCACCTCAACCACAAACACTTTGGGATGCTCTTTTTACTGATGAGAAGAAAATGAGAATGGATCTCTTTTACAAGAAACATTATGGAGGTGTTCATGCAACTGCTTCGAAAATGTTGATGGTTGGTGACTTGTTTTGTTTGGATTACTGTAGAACTTTGGAGAATTCCTTGGCTCAAATTGCAAAATTTTGTTTCAGGAATACGAATTGGAACAAGCAAAGGAAAAAGAAAAGGAGAAGAAAGATAACTCAACTCCATCTTCCAAATCTACCAAATCCTTCTAATTCTCTTCGTAAAAGTCAATAAATACTTGTCAACTTTTTGTTATCGTTCCTCTTCTAATCCTTATTTTCCTGTCTTACAACTGAGTTTTTCACTGAAAAACTGTCCAAAAAACTGGCGATGCCACGAAGAAAGAGCTGGTGATTAGTATTCGAAGCTCCTTTGCAAATACAAATACACCCATGACGAATTTAATGGTTTTCGAAGAATAAGAAGATGCAGACGAAGACCTCCTGCTCTCTTACTTCTTCTTTTTCTCCTTAAACTTTTAATTTTCATTCCGACAGATCCCCTCTTCTCTCATTTTTTTGTTTGATGAGATGATGTTTGCACGTAATCCCTTCTCGTTTTCTTGCTTTTAGAACTGATGTTGTCAGCTTAATGTGTTTGGCTTTGTCCTGAAGAATTTGACTGAAAGGAGGGGGAATGACGACTTTGCTGTTCGTGTGTTCTTAATTTTCTTATTACCTTTGGGATAATGAAGAAACGTTGATCAACCACGTCGAGGAAAAACGTTCTTTTGACTTTTTATTCTTGAAATGTGTCGACGAACTATTCAATCTGACTTCCGAATGTACTTGCTTATTATGTTTGAATACTACTTCGACATTCCTCTTGTCTTTTTTGCGAATGAAGGATCTAAATCTCTTCGTTGCTTCATTCATGATTCAGAAGATTGTAGTCTGGTTCCACACCTTGCGACGGGAATTTGAACTCCAATCTGATTCTCCTTCCTTCCCTTTTCTGCCACCTGCTCCCGATCCTGAACACATCAGTCTAACTCTCCAATCTCCGAACGGGACTATCATCCTACATCAACTCTCATATAGGATGATCGAATGCTACAAGATTCAAATGATCTGTTTCTC
>GL379966.1:173225-226404 GCA_000143925.2 Caenorhabditis brenneri
TCCTCTGGATCTCTCCTCTAAACTCCGCCCCTTTCTCTTTCTTCCGAGATGAAGAAGACGTGAAGCTCAGTTTCTTCGATGAAGAAGAGCACCGTATGTTTGTGATTTCTTCTCTTCCATTTCTATCAAAACTTCTAATTTTAAATAAGATTATTTTGATTTCAGAAATCAAAAATGGAATATGATTATCAGATAGAAGAAGGAGAGTTCCCAGTGAAGCAGAACTGCAGTTATCTTGTAAGTTTTACCTTTCCGTTGTTTCTTTAGTTCTAGCATTTTCATTTTCAGGGAACAGATCATGTGATAGGAAAGATGTTTCTAATCGGTCTATTCGCCACTCTAATAGCCGTGTTATCCATCATTTTCAACACATTCTACACTATCGTCTTCATTCGAAACCCATCGTTAAGGTGCGTGTAGTCTTGAATATTTATGACAAGGGGTGGTCTGTTTCGAAGATCATAAAGCAGGTCATGATGTGGGAAATGAACTGGATAACATATGAAGTCATTAGGAAAAAAACATAGAGAAAAGGTGTTGGTGTAAAAATATAGTATAGCCACAGACGTCTAGCTGGAAACAGGAAGTAACAAAGGAACAGTTGTAAACTTTGATCAGTAGATACAAAACACTCTATTAGAGAAGCATGTCCTAATAGAAATGTGAACATTTTTCAATCCGTTTGAATTCGTGACTTTTGAAAGACTTCTTAGCCTCTACATTTCCGACTCCATAACTATAAATGCAAAAACTGATTGAAATTTAATACCCTAATCTTCGGAGTTTTTATTTTTGAAGTGATGCCACCTTTTCCACATCACAGCTAGTGTACTGTTTCGATTGAATATTATTATCACAAGTTTTCTGAACAGCCTGTGGCATCATCCTGGTCAAATCCATTGCCTAATACTGTTTTTTCCATGAATCATAAATAAAACAACTAATGATAATCCTCTATCATTTTTCCATTTCAGACGTAGTCCGGTATTTTATTTTGGCGTCATCGCCGTCATCGACATCATCATGGGTATCAATTATATTGCTGTTATGGTTGTTCCAGTAAGTCTATTTAGTCATTTTTCGATTGAGGGTGGATTTGTTCCTCTAAGAAATCCGTTTATCGGCTAATGAAATCGGTGCAACGGGTGTTTATGTGTTGAAAAAAAAACGATTGAAGAGGTGTTGCGTTTCGCACTAGTAATCGGAGAAGTCCGGGAGGGGAAGTAGAAGAAAAAAGGAGCAAAAAAATTCAGAAGTTCTAGAAGATTCTGAAATTGGATCCACTCATTGAGATGATGATGTGAAGCTTTCTCAATTCTCAGATTACTTCTGAAATTGTTCGAAAACCTTTTTTTTTTTCGAGGAAACTGCAATTTTGCAATAGGGGTCTTCTTGGACTTTTGATAGATGAAATAAAATATTCAAAAAACAAATGAAGAATGTGCAACTCTTTGATCTGTTTATATTTTCTAATTATATTACTCTCTAATCTTTGTTTCACTAATCACAGACCACTTTGCAAGAGGTGGGACCCATTGACTTGCCAAAGTCTAGCACTTAACCTTCTTTTCTTTTCTGAAAAGCCACTATGCGTACTTCCTCCGGATATGGACCCATTGAGTTTCGGGTAGTTTTTTGAAAAGAGGGATTGAACTGAAATGGGTCAGAGATTATAGAAAAAGTGAAACAATAACAAGGAACAAAAGCAGTTTTTGAGAAGTCAAAGGGAGAATGTGGGAAGAAAAGAGATGTTTGAATTTGACTGGGGGATCTGAAAAGAAGCTACAAACTACACAAAATCAACTCGAAACATTCCAGGTGTACATGGATTACTACATGTATCTGCCACTTTGGCACATCTTTCTTTCCTATGTTCGAATCGTAATGACTGAATCAAATTGTGCAATGTTCGCCTCAATGCTCATGATCGTGTTGGCAACAACCGAAAGATTCTTGAAGACGTTCGACGGAAAAACGATTTCAGTATGTCGTAAATTCTTGGAAAGAAATCGTTACGGAGTCAGTGCATTTTGTATTTTCTTGGCCGTTGCTTATAAGCATGTGATCTATTATGAACTCGATGTGGAACATCATCCGGATTGTAAGGATTTCGAGTAAGTCTTGTTTTTCAAATATTGATTCTTATTGTATAAATTTCAGAGAATTCGAAATAGTGGCAGGACCGTACGCAATCAATCCAACTTATAGTCTCTTTTTCATGTTCTTTCTTCGAAACACTCTCGATAGAATTCTCCCATTCCTTGTTCTTCTCACTATGAACATCCTAATTGTGAAAGCTGTAAAAGAGGATGAACGTCTGAAACTACAAAAGGAATCTGTTGTCAGCAACGGAAAGTCAGTAAACTTGAAATCTCATCGAAGGAATGTGAAGGACGCGACACGTGCACTCATAAGTCTAGTCTCTATTTATCTTTTGTCGCAATCTCTTCAGGTAAGAGTACATTCAAACACTAGGCCAGTCTGAAAATATGTACTTTCAGGTATTTTTGACTGTATGGGAGACCATCAATCGATCGAGTTTGGAAGATGGATTCCCCGTTATGTACTCTTATCTCAATGATATTGTTTCTATTTTTACTTTATTGGCAAGGTTAGTTTTTGGTCTGAATCAGACAGAAATACGATTGATTTTTCGAACCGATCGGAATATTTTCATTTCCAGTTGCCTCCGCTTCCCCATCTACTTCTGCTGTAATCGTCTTATTCACACTGCTTCTATCGATACTCTCCATGGAATGAGACTCACTTGTTTCATGGGAAGCTCAAAGAAACCACAGGAATATTCACCAATTCATGGTATTCCAAACTCTTTGGAATGTGGAGGAGCTATTGATGGTGGATCAAAAACCTCGTTGAGCTCTCCGGAAAGCATTTCGAAACCATCAGCGGTTTATGATGAAAAGCTTCAGGAATGGAGATTATGAACGGGTTCTACAATTGCTCTAATGTTTCAGTTTTTTTGTAAAATAAATTTTAGTTTTGATTGTACGTGTGCAAAAATGTTTCAGAACAAAAAAAACCAGTTGTACAAAGAATGCTGAAAATTGAAAATACATGAAATTAAATAGAACACAGAAGATTAGAGATCGCTGAGATCATCGAAATTCCGTCCATATTTCTTACTCGGAACAAACGGTTCCCACCGTGAAGCCGGATAAATGTGCTTGTTTTTCTCGTACCAACTACGAAGAACGATTTTCGCTGGATGAGACTCTCCATAGTCGAGAGCTGCGTCTTGTCTAATACGAACATCCGACGCTGAATCGAACACGAAAAGAGGTCCTGTCTTTCCCATTGCTTTCGTCACAATGAAATCTTGGAAAGTGTAAAAATGAGGAATGATGAGATCTTCTTTGACGAACATCAAGTTTTCTGGGGTGCACGATTTAAGCTCGGTGAATTCCTTTTTTAAAGCCTAAAAATATTATTGCTAGGACAAAGCGTATAAGAATGAACAATGAATAGTTTGATTACTGTCAAAACGTTTGCGGAGATAATGAAAAACGAAAATCTCGATTTCTAAACTTTCCTAACATAACGCTGTGATTTGTTGAAATGTGAAAAACGGCGGATAACTTTTTTTTTCCGGAGATACCGAACAATTACAAATTGTGTTCAAAAAGCACGAATTACGCCCGGCAACTCTTTCTTTTTCAAAAATCCTCAACAGAGGTCCTGGATTCTAGGATTTTCGACAAGTTTGTTTCTAATTTCAACTATATTTTCAAATAACTAACAACTATATCGGAACTATTCACGTTAAACAGTGCTCACATAATTTTTTGCTTTGATTATTTATAGATTTAATAGTCACCTCGATTGCTCTTGCTAAGCACTGCGAAATTGTGTTTCCTTTTTTGATTTTCATATTCTTTCTATGCGAAGATCCATCCCAATAAGCATAGGCGACTGTAATTTCTTCATTTTTCTCCGTGTTCTGCTTCACTCGCCATTCGGCAGCCAATTCTTCTTTTTTTCTGCAAATTATAGACACACATTCACAACTTTTATGACCACAGTATTTGAAAATTGAGAGTTTTGATTTGATCTCCTGGCGCTTAACATTAATTTATCTTTAGAAATGTTTTTTTCGAGAACATACTTTCGTAGAAACTCTTCTCGTTCTTTGTCCGGTAGGAAACTCGTGTCAACAGTCGGATCCATGCCCACTCTCTGAATTTTTGTTGTTTTCATTTCTTTTTTATTATTGATTTTTTATTTACCTTTTTCGGTATGATCGGTACCACATCTTCTTCTTCCTCTTCATCTTCGAAAGCGAAGGAGAGCACTCGTTTCTATAATTAGCAGTCAATGGTGTTCTAGAAGGTTCCTTGACCCTAAGGATTGCATGTCTGCGTCTCCTACCTCCCAAAATCTCTCGCCATTTTCGCGATTCTCGAAGGTTCTAGATCTTCGAAAATCTGTATAAAAGCCTCGGCCGGTGTCAAAAAGTTAGTTATTTGAACTACCAAAGCTACCTGCTACCAATTGCCTAAATTTCGCCGAGTACAAACTATATTACCTGGGTATGTTTCGCTACATGTTCTTCCTTTTCTCTTGCTTCTTCTAAATCTTTTGTTGATGTTGAGCCAGACGCGCTCCCTCGTGCGACTTGAAGATCCCTTAAAAACCAAACATGAAGTTAGTAGTTAATTTCCTTAAAAACCTATTAGAAATTTCGTTCTTTTGAATGTTTTTCATGTCGTCTAGAGATACCAATCCATAAGTTTTGGATTTGACAGATTCTTCCATAGTTTCATAATTAGCTGTGAATTTGGTGGTGATTCCAACCTTACCTAAAATAACGGTTGTTTTTCAATATTGGTAAATAGTTGGTAGTTTGTTACATTTTTCTTTATCTTCCTCCAATTTCCGCAACTGCTTTTCAATGTCTTCTTTTTCACGTTCGCGTTTTTTCGCCAGATGAATTAGTCGTCCTTCGTCAGCACGAGACATTTTTCAAGCTGGAACAAAAAAATTATGTCGTTTGAATACTGTTCATGCAATTCAGAAAATAACAAAACGTTTTTCGCACTAGTTTCCATGATGTTTTAACAATTCGCAGCGTTTTCGAAAATTTTCATGTATTTTGTGAAAACAGATTGCTTTTAAAATGCATTGTTCTGCAGAATCTTGTTTTAAAAATACGAAACTCCAAAAAAATAAAACTATCTCGGTGACCGAAGTTTCTCTGCATGAAACCTCTTCCGCTATCATCAAGCGCGCCCCATTGCGAAATTTTCTTCGAGAATTTTCCGAAACGAAAGGGCAAATTGGCAGCCAGCCAATGGTGGCGCATTGGCCCGCCCACATTCTAGAACATTTCGCCTCGCGTTCAAATTATGGCTACAACCTCAGGGTTTTACCAGTGAGCTCCCAGACGGTCACTCCTAGTCATTTCTCGTTTATTTTCTCAACCATTTCGCGCACTTTCAGCTAGCCTTGTTTCCGATAATTATCTTGCTATAGTTTCGATAGACTCATTCCTATTCAAATATTTTAGGACCAAAAATTCTAAATTTGATTTTATTTAAAAATTTTTGTCATCTGTCTTCTAGAAATAACGTGGTATTTCATCATCGCTTATTCTTTCATAATTCATAAATTTTGATTTCTATTTTTTCAGAACCATGTCCGAGAACGCTGAAACCTTCGCATTCCAGGCTGAGATCGCTCAGTTGATGAGCTTGATCATCAACACGTTCTACAGTAACAAGGAAATCTACTTGCGTGAATTGATCTCAAACGCTTCCGATGCTCTCGACAAAATCCGCTACCAGGTTTGATACAAATAGAAGTATTGGTTACATGATTTATTTTCAGGCCCTCACTGAGCCATCTGAGCTTGATACCGGAAAGGAATTGTACATCAAAATCACTCCAAACAAGGAGGAGAAGACCCTCACCATCATGGATACAGGAATTGGAATGACCAAGGCTGATCTTGTCAACAATCTTGGAACCATCGCCAAGTCCGGAACCAAGGCTTTCATGGAGGCTCTCCAAGCTGGAGCTGATATCTCTATGATCGGACAGTTCGGAGTCGGTTTCTACTCTGCTTTCCTTGTCGCTGATAAGGTCGTCGTCACTTCCAAGAACAACGATGATGAGAGCTACCAGTGGGAGTCTTCCGCTGGAGGATCTTTCGTCGTTCGTCCATACAACGACCCAGAGCTCACTCGTGGAACCAAGATCACCATGTACATCAAGGAGGATCAGGTTGATTTCCTCGAGGAGCGCAAGATCAAGGAGATTGTCAAGAAACACTCTCAATTCATCGGATATCCAATCAAGCTTGTGGTTGAGAAGGAGCGTGAGAAGGAGGTTGAGGATGAGGAGGCTGTTGAGGCCAAGGATGAGGAGAAGAAGGAAGGAGAGGTTGAGAATGTTGGAGAGGATGCCGATGCTGAGAAGGACAAGAAGAAGACTAAGAAAATCAAGGAGAAGTACTTCGAAGACGAGGAGCTTAACAAGACCAAGCCAATCTGGACCAGAAACCCAGACGATATCTCCAACGAGGAGTACGCCGAGTTCTACAAGGTAAGATAAAGAACATGTTTTACTGATTTTATACTAACATTTTCAGAGCTTGTCGAATGACTGGGAAGACCATCTCGCTGTCAAGCACTTCTCCGTTGAGGGACAACTCGAGTTCCGTGCTCTTCTCTTCGCACCACAAAGAGCTCCATTTGATCTTTTCGAGAACAAGAAGAGCAAGAACTCTATCAAGCTCTACGTTCGACGTGTCTTCATCATGGAGAACTGTGAGGAGCTCATGCCAGAGTACCTCAACTTCATCAAGGGAGTTGTCGACTCTGAGGATCTTCCACTCAACATTTCCCGTGAAATGCTTCAACAATCCAAGATCTTGAAGGTCATCCGTAAGAACCTTGTTAAGAAGTGCATGGAGCTCTTCGACGAGATTGCTGAGGATAAGGACAACTTCAAGAAATTCTACGAGCAATTCGGAAAGAACCTCAAGCTCGGAATCCACGAGGATTCCACCAACCGCAAGAAGCTCGCCGAGTTCCTTCGCTACTCCAGCTCTGCTGGAGAGGAGCCAACTTCCCTCAAGGACTACGTCTCCCGCATGAAGGAGAACCAAACCCAGATCTACTACATCACTGGAGAATCCAAGGAAGTCGTTGCCGCTTCGGCCTTCGTCGAGCGTGTCAAGAGCCGTGGATTCGAGGTTCTCTACATGTGCGACCCAATCGATGAGTACTGCGTCCAGCAGCTCAAGGAGTACGATGGAAAGAAACTTGTTTCCGTCACCAAGGAAGGACTCGAGCTCCCAGAAACTGAGGAAGAGAAGAAGAAGTTCGAGGAAGACAAGGTCGCCTACGAGAACCTTTGCAAGGTCATCAAGGATATCTTGGAGAAGAAGATCGAGAAGGTCGCCGTGTCCAACCGTCTTGTCTCATCCCCATGCTGCATCGTTACCTCCGAGTACGGATGGTCCGCCAACATGGAGCGTATCATGAAGGCTCAAGCTCTTCGTGATTCTTCCACCATGGGATACATGGCCGCCAAGAAGCACCTCGAGATCAACCCAGATCACGCAATCATGAAGTAAGTTGAACTATCCCCATTTTCATTCAATTTTGATTTGTTTTTCAGGACCCTTCGTGAACGTGTTGAGGCTGATAAGAACGATAAGACCGTCAAGGACCTTGTTGTTCTTCTCTTCGAAACTGCTCTCCTTTCCTCTGGATTCTCCCTTGAAGAGCCACAATCTCACGCTTCCCGTATCTATAGAATGATCAAGCTTGGTCTCGATATCGGAGATGACGACCTCGAGGAGACTTCTGCTCCAACCTCTTGCACCGCTGAGGCCAAGATTGAAGGAGCTGAGGAGGACGCTTCCCGCATGGAGGAGGTCGACTAAATATCTATATAATTTATCATTTGTTACGAGATGATCTCCCTGAAGCCCCTCCACAGTTTTACTCATTGTTTCCCTGTCTATCGAACCCAATAAAGTTCTTAATATATTATAAAAACGTGTTCGATTTTTCAATGCGTGGAATGTCACAAAACCTTGAAGCAGCTTGGAAGTATTCCAAATCAGTTCTCAGAATCAACTATGATTGTAATCTTGTTCGAATTGGTGTGCTTCGTTTCATTCGCCTCCGTAGTAGTAATGTGTTTTATTCCGGAATCGGTCAGTCGAGAACCTTCAGAGAATCATTTCCATTGTGAATTCAGGACAAACCATACACTCCCAGAGAGCGTCCTCCATTCAATCAAAAAATATGGGAACCAACACAGGAGGTATTTGAGAAACATCAATTGAGTTGCCGCTGGATGAAACCATCGAAACCATCTGCACCAACTCCGATTCCACCTATTCATGCCGTCTAATCTCATCTCTCATTTTGTTTTCAAAATAAATAAATACCCCTTATTATACGAATATATCCTTCCACCATCTGCTCTTTCTCGATGAAATCCGCTTTCCGACGCATGCATATAAATCCTTCGATGCGTGTTCAAATCGGTTCCCATGACAACAATGCGATGCCGTGAGCCGCTTTTGGTTTAGTGGTTGTTCCTGTGTGCGTGGGACGACTGACACTTTGTATTTCGTTCTGCTCATAGACTAGTATTAATAATTATTATGAAGACTGCTGCTGGAGGGACTTCTCGTGACACTGGCACGAATGTGCAAAACAAGAGAGTAATGAAGAAACCGAAAGCTATTAGGGTATGTTTATCTGAAAGAGAAAAAGGGATTCGATTGAGATTTCTTCAATCAAAAATAACATTTGTGAAATTATTTTGTATTTAGAGCTATTGATCAAGTTTTATGTCTTTAATTTAGTTTAATTCAATTATTCACCAAACTTTGTAACAACCACCTACAGTATCGTTTACTGTGAGAAGCCAGTGAGTCTTTCCGGAAACTCTAATAATATTTGGTGTAATTCTGAAAACTGAAAGATTATGTGATTCTTCCAATAGCTTGCCTAGTATCCAGTAGGAACTCATCGAAAAAAAACCTCTCAAGACGTTTTTTTTTCTTGAACAAACACTTGTGACGATTTTCCGTATCCACTGGTCGGCAACCGGTTTTCATAGCAAATTTCTGCATCACTCATTTTCGCTCGTTGTATATACCCCCTAGTTTCATGTTTGCTATTATCACACTATAATTCCGTGCCGTCGATAGCTCAGTTGGTAGAGCGGAGGACTGTAGAGTCAGTGGTTATCCTTAGGTCGCTGGTTCGAATCCGGCTCGACGGATTTCTTTTTGGAAATTCAATTATTATTCCAGACTGCAACCACAGTGGCTGTTCGACGAAAAGTTCCACCTACAATAAACTCCTCAAAGAAGAAGGTTCAAGTTGTTGAGCCAATTCAATCGCAGAATGTGGATAATCGTAAAATAGCCGAAGCAGAGAAGAGGTTGAATGCAGTCCAAGTTCATAGAGATCGTTTGAAAGATCGGGCAGATAAATTGAGTGGAGAGTTGAGTAAGACTCGTGTTGAATTGAATGCAGCTCAACAAGAAAGAGGTAGAATTCAACAGTTTTGGAGGATAGCTGAAAATGGATTGGATGAGGAGAAAGTGAAAACAAGAGACGTAGAGAAAAGTATGTTCGAAATGAAAACACAACAAGCAAATCAAGTTCAACGTCTACAACAAAGAATTCGCAGTTTGGTATTTCATGCGAAAATGAATCGAAATGCCGGAACACAGTCAGAACCAATAGCTCCAAGTGGTGGAATGGAAAGTGTTGAATGTCAGACAATGGAAGAACTGACGAAAGAGAAAGCAGCAAATATATTGAGACAATCAGATGATTTACTTGTTGCATTCATTGCGGAATTGGAGAAAGAGAAACTAGAAGCACAGAGTGATTTGAAGTATGCAATTGTTCATTTGGAGCAACGAATGAAAGAAGAACAAGAGACACAAATGGAAGCAATGAAAGAAGAAAGAGAGATTGAAATTGAAGAAATCGGATTGAAACATATGGAACAGATAAGGACAATTGAATCAGCGAATAACGAGCAGACGGCAATGATGCAAGGGAAAATTGACTTCTTGCAGGTTCGTTTGAATATTATTTTGAAACATTTAAAACAAAATCATTTCAGAGTGAAGTGGCTAATCTCAGAAACCTTCGTGATTCTTTATCGGCTGATCTTGTGGACAGTAGAGAAAAACTGACAGAACAAGCAGTTTTGGTTGGGCAACAACAAGCTAATATTGATGAAATGAGCAAAGAAATTGCCAGACTTCAAGAATATAAGAGAAACTTCCAGGTAATCAATATGTTAGAACTTTTGATTCATTGTAGTTTCAGCGCGATATGCGGAATGTAGATAATATGCGAAAAGAAGTTGAGAAGTACCAGGAATTGAATGATATTGTGATGGGAGAATTCGAAAAGATCGAAAAGGAACGTGATCAATTATTAACAGAGGTGGAGAGGAATCTTGGAAGATTGGAAATCAGTAATCAGCAAAAGTTTGAAAGGCTTGAAGAACGGGGAAGACGATTGTGAAGCTTTCTTTTTTGACTGTTCGATTTCCAAAACAAAACGGATTACCATTTGAAATGTTTTATTATTTTTCATAAATTTTTTATATAAAAATATAGAAATATTCATATATATCACTCCATTAAAGTATTAAATTTTCAAATTGTTCAGAAAATAAATTCATCAATCCATAGATATGAAAAGGCACATAAAACTTTTTGATCCGGTATATTTGTCTTATTTTGGTACAGAAAAAAGAGGTTCAAAATTGGAAATAAATTCAATATATTTGAATAAAAGTGTGAAGAGAAACCGAATTGTAACCTAGAATAAAAGAAAAGAGAGTGAAGTTCAAGCCCATCCTCCGGTAAGCTTATGGAAAAGTTCTTCGTTAAGTGTCTGTGATTGTTCCTTGCTTCTCATTGATAAGAAAATATATCCTCCGATAAATTCATGAACAACTTTACAATCAGCAGATAATGGTTTGAATTCAATGTCTTCATCTTCGAATTGAATCTGGAAATGATCAAAATATAGATTTGAAACTTCAGTCAAAGTTGTTTTGCTTTCAACAGTTTTCTTTTGGGCATCAAAAAAAAGTTAAAAACTGCAAAAATAGGCTTTGATAGTTCTTTTAGAATTGCATTTCTGCTAGTTTTTTATTCTTATTATGAACATCAGCATTTTGGTTTTTATTCTTAGATTTAGCACTGTTTTTTCAAACCAAAGTGACTTTTACCTTCAAATGCCTGATTTCCCAATTGACATGCCACTTCTTCATATTCGAAAACCTCCAGGTCTTCAAACTTTCTCCATTATCCATATTTAACTTTGCTAATCTATTAATGGCAACAGCCACCAATTCAGCTTTTCTTGCATTTCGGAAACGAACAATGAAATAATGAATTCCATGTTCTGGAAGTGCTTGCCACGCTCTGATGTACTGTAGTTTTGCTTCTGTGGCTGTGAGACTTTTGACATTTCCATGGGCATCTGATACTCTCTGCTGAATACTTTGTTTGCTACGTGCTCGTCTGACATATTTTGACGATATGTATTCCTCAATATTGAAATCATTCGGAAGCTTCACAACGTTCGACTTTCTGGAGGCTGTGTTGTTTCCGTTTTCGTTTCCGTTCGCTGTAAATAAAATCATAGAAATTGTTGTACACAGTTTGAACACAAATTCAATTCGGTATTGTTATTTTGATGTATCGTAGTTTTCTCAGAATAGTTTTTTCTCAGAAAGTTTCTTTGTTTTTGGAAGCTTTTTAAAAACGTATCGATCAAATAAAAACTCACAATTTTGCATTTTCAACAGATTCTTAATACTCTCAACTTCTTGTTGATATGAAGAATCAGCCATTGATTTTCCTCTTGATGCCAATCGACAAGCAGCCATCCACTTGGCATACTGTACTTCCGTATCACATTTCAAAATGAAATCAACCATTCCTTCGGCAGTTGGAAGTAATAATTTGATATGGTATTTTTGTTGATTCACAGAAACATCAGGACTAACTTCACATCCTTTCAATGAGAAATGTCCAAGTGGCTGTGCGTGAGGATCCGAACTTTGATAATATGAAAGATATAGATCACGGAATGAGAAGAGTGCTTTCTTGAATCCTTTGAATGCTGCCAACTTCTTTGGTTTCATGTATTTCAAGAAATCTGACAACTCGGGAACTTGAGTCAAATCGGATCTTCTGTTTAATGCAGCAGCATCAAGATTCTGTTCAAGTTCATCCAAAAGAAGATCCACATCATCTTTATTATTGTCTTCTGGTTCAGGAGAATCTCTTTGAAGAGTAGCTTGCAATTGAAGAGCAGCAAAAAGTGTGGCCTCTTCTTCAGTATGATCGAATTCATCCAAAAGAATACTCCATTTCGCTTGTTCATATAGTTGATTGATTCTAACTGGATCATATTTTGGATTCAAATCAAAGAAATTCATGAATTTGAATCGAAGAAGGATGATATCTCCTTCGAAGATTCCTTGTTCCATAAGTGATCGACTGGAATCCAACCATCCTCTGTTAATTGCTGCCTTCTCCACATAGTTCTGGGGTCTAAATACTGGAGTATCTCTTGCTGGAGCAAGTCTTGGAGAATGAATTAGAGCATCATCGAATTGTTCATTTTCAAGTCCTTCACTGAAACTGATACTTGGCATGATTGGTGTTCTTCTCATTGTATCATTGTATGCTCCAGGTGATGGACTGACTCCACGTGGTAGTGTGGAGGTGTGACGTGGCAGAGTTCCCATCTCGTGAGCATTGAAAATGTGTCCGGATTGTGAAAGAGCTGGAGATTGTCCACGACGACGCATATCTAGATTTGATTGGGATGCAAAGATTGGAGTGGCTTTACGAAGAGTCATTGGACCAATTGATTCCTCTCCTGGACGCATGGATACTGGTCCGTTGAGGTTATCAGCATCAGATGTTCCACGACGAAGGTCCTCTGGAGGAATGTATCTGAAAATATGAGTATGAGAGAAGATTCAAAAGCTATTATAAAAGTTTTCACTGATAAAATCCAAAACTTTTTTATCGACTGCTTTTTCCAAAAAGGTATTGCTTACCTCTTCAAAGACAATTCTTCCGAATACCGAATTCCCAAGTCTCTACATAATTTCTTAGTTGCTTTGAATGAATTCACTGAGAAATCAACTCTTGCATCAATCATTTGCATGTCTGGCAATTGAATTCTTGCTTCTTTATGCATCGGAGTGAATTCCAGTTGTGTTTCAGCAGTGATTCCATTTTGGTCGAGAGTGGATCGAGTGTGTTGAAGCCATCTTCTCTTTTCAGGCCACCAGAGGGCATGGTCAGACCAATCTCTTTCCGTATCTGGAAAATATAAGTGTTATGAACAAGTCTTTTATCGAAAATATGTATGAGTTGTATTTACAAATGTATTTTGCTGAATGGTGGTCAGCAGTTTCAAAGCTGATCTAATAAAGAGGCAGTTGTTATTTGCACAGGTGAAGCATCAAAATATAAAAATACAAGTTTGTAAAAAGTGCAGTTTCCGATAGTTTCTGGTTGATTTCGAGATATTTTATGAAACTTCATCATGATTGCATATGATTGCTCTTGTATTAGAATGTTTGAAACTTTTCTCAAACTTCAGCCTCTCGACTTTGGATTATCTGATTCCCTCTTCCGAAACTTTTTTTCTTTCACCATGCTCCACAAATACAAAATTCCGAAACTCTTTTTTGCCCCTTCGCTATTTCTATTTTTCAGGGTCGTGATCATGATGAATGCTTCTTGTTACTCTCAATCTCATGGGACCCTCATTCCCTATCATTGTGTGTTTCGTTCTCGACCCGCAAAACTCATATCTCAGCATCTTCGGCTCACAAGTTTATGTACCCATCTGAGAGTATGCCTCCTCTTTCTCTCTCCGAAACAATCAGCTTATGTAGATGCGCACACTCGAATAGTCAACATTAAAAGGGAAAATGAGGAGAACACAAAGAGAAGAGCAACTGGTATAGGATAGAAGGAATCCATAAATATTTGATAGGCGGAAAGGCAAGTATGAAAGAAATGAAACGAAAGAGATGATCCAATATGAATGGATTTCTTTTCTATTCAGTGACAAGCCTGTCAGAAATTGGAATGGAATTCTGAAAAACTCGTCCGTGAAGCACTGTGAAGAGTTTTTTAACATTCAGAAACTGAAGAATATGGATTCAGTTCAGTGCTTCCTCAGAAAAAAAAAGTAATGGCCTTTATCACATTTTTCCGAATGAATAACTCTTACGGTGTTTTCAATTTGCTAGACTGGGAATACTTTCTTTTAGGAAAATTGCTCCAAAAAAGTTTTAGAAATCTAGTTTTTCAGTCCGTCTTTTAACTTTCAGATTTTTGAGATTCAGATTATTTTTGTCAGCAGCTATCGTTTCTCTATTTTTCCTCATTTCTTATATTTGTTTTTTGTTTCCTTATCATATATTTTTTGCACAAGATTCACTTTTTGCTCTTTTATTTTCTATTTCTTTTATCTAATACTGATGGAAGAAGAATCTCGTCTCGATGGCACCTCGATATCTCTTTTTCGTTGTAACAAACGCGTAGGCGAAACCGAAAGAGATGAAGGGAGATGAGGAATGTGCCAAGAGAGTTTATGAGAGGGAAATTCAGAGAGAATGATCGTTGAGATCTTCTTGTGATAACGAAAAATGACTATAGATGATGATGGATCAGTTGGAATGATGAATGAATGAATATACTTACCACATTCGTTGACAAGTTGGAGCATGAGTCCTCCGATATGAAGGTCTCCACGAACATAGATACTTCTGCAAAATAGATAACGATTATTAGTGTTTCTTTTTCGATTAAATGCCTCACGTGGAAGAATGTTCAGTTTCTTCAATGTTAAATAAAAATAAAATTTTTCTCAAAAATTTGGGTTTCAAGACTATGATTTTGGTCCCAAAAATTAGTTTTAAAAAGCCAAGCATTCGGGAAACCATTTGGAATTCTTTGAAAACAGAAATATTGAAGTTCCTAATAATTTAGGGTTTCGCGAACCATGAATATTCAAAGAGGGTAGGTCAACAGTAACAGGTGATTCGCAAAAAGTAGATATTCATCAAGTTATTCCTACTATTTTTTAAAAACTTTTAACTTAAAAATACTCACCTCTGGATGTTCAAGTCGGTGACCAAGATTGGAAGCTGCCATGTTCCATCAATCACAGATGTTCCTTCAACGAGATGCGTCATTTTTGGCACAGATGTTTCAGGTTAAAACCACTGAAAACTGATTTTATTTGGCTTGTTTACTGATTCCAGAGTCAACAAATCAATAATCAAGAATGATGGGAAAAACGAACAATAAAAGGTATACAGGAACGTATAGAAAACGAGAAAAAAGGAGAGTGCGGACAGCCGGTGAGCGGACGAACAAACGGACGGGAGAGAAGAGAAGGAGAAACGGACAGAAGAGCAGTACACACTTTTTCCATTTTTCTTTGTGACTCATATCTCTCACACTCTCTTTCTCCTATTCTCATCGTTCCATATAACATTAGAGGGAACAAGAGAGTGGCCAGTTGTATGATAGAAGCTGAAGAGACGGAGAGTTGAAGGACACTCGCCAGGCGGGTGGGGACAAGCGGGAATGGGAAAAAGAAATGACAGTAGGCACCCTCTGATGGAGAAAGACGAAGAAGAAGAAGACAACATTACACACACTCACCCATCGGACTCTTCCCCGGCTGGCAGCAAGATTTCGGAGTAGGAGGAAGATGCCAGGAAGCTTCTGGAGACAACTGAGGGAGAAAAAGTATAGGATATCACGGGTAGTTGAGTATTATGAAAAGAGAAGGAGGAGGAGGAGAAGTGCAATGAATGGTAAAAGGATACTAGTTTCGGAATGAGAAATTATATTGTTGGATAGGTACGAAGGTGTTTGGAAGTCTGAAGACACATGGGAACATCTGGAGGATGGCGACAGGTCACCTAGGTGTCATTGGAGACAAATTGGTTTTTTTATTTGAATGCGCTTTGATGAAGAAGTTTGAACGTGAGTACCTGTCGAGTATGTATTTCTTACCCTGAACTCAGAAGCGTCAGAATATAGAACGAATCTTCGATTTCAAATGGTTTATTGAATACAGTAGTAATTAGAGAATAGTGATGTTCTTGGACGCCTATTGGTAATAGTTTTAAGCCATGTTTATGTTGTGAATTGAAAAGAAAGTTATTGAAAAGTTAGTTCACTTATTCCGGCTATAATTGGAATCAGTTCTCCAAAATTGGGATTCTGTTTTCCATTCAATCTCTACCAACTCAGACCGCATAGTTAGTCACCTCAAATTAGTAAACCTGGATGTTTGCACTAGCTTTTTTTATTCAAAAGAAAATTAGTCACTGATACTACTATATATTTAGTATACAGGCAAAAATTGCTAACAAAAGACAGAAAATTGATTGAGTTCTGAAGTCCACTCGGAAAATTACATCTAGACTTTTTCGATTAGTTAGGTTAACGCGACACAATATGTCCACTCGATACCGTATGGAAACACACGTGTCGCAAGCACACAAGTTTCTTTGATGATGAATCGAAAACGTATTTTTTGAAGAGTTTTCTCTCACCATGAAGTAGAATGGTCGAGTGCTGGTTGTGACTCAGTCGTTTGAAACTACTGTAGAAAGCACAAGAAACTATTTTAAGTTATGAGAGGAACACATACCTGTAATCCACTCAATTTATTCCAATTGAAAGCTACCGGTTATTTCGAAGTGCAAAAGGGTTAGGAATGCAGCTAATCCTAGTTGACAGACATTACAACTGCGATTTGGAACGACGTCGATCTACGGACAGTACGATGAAAAGCCAAACGAAAGCCCATAAGAAAAACCGATGATTGTTCATGAGTTTCAAAAACAATAGAAGAGTATGGAGAGCTACGGATGTTCCACTTTTATACATTTCTTTGATCAGATAAATGAAAGCTACGAATTCAACCATTCATGGTTGCAGTCAGATGCATACTGTACCTGCATACGGTGTGTGTTTTCCCAGGATTCAACTGGAACAGAACATTATTGATGACTACAAACTGAGCAAGTTTTAGAGAAACACAGAAATGATTTTGTCCCTTAATGCCTTCCGAAATTTCAGAGCCAGGCACCCACTCATAAGTTGTTTATGAATTTCCACCCTCTTTATAATCAAAACCTATAATCAGATATCTTGTGGTTTACTTGGCTGTCTCAAGTTCTATTCTAACTCATTCAACACCAAGAAACCAAAAATGAATTGTGCTGACTCGGATAAAAATGAATATTTTTGGATAATGCACTCTGTTTTCATTCTGTCTCTTCCTGTCTATATTGTTGCAATCATTGCATTGTTACAAACGAAATCTCCGTATTTCAAAACTTATAAAATATTTCTTATTTGGCATACTTCAACGTGAGTTTATGAAGGTTTTAGTTGTTTCAAAAGTTGAAGAGTTACAGTAATCTTCTAGCGGAGTTATTGAATTCGTGGTTCCTGAATCCAGTTGTTCATTTACCACTTCCTCTTTTGAGGTTCACTGGAATTTTCTCCCAATTAGGATTCAGTGGATTATTTCAACAAGAAGATTTGCGCCGCTTCGCGGCTCAAATCTTCTTGCTCCACGCGGAACGGGTTAGTTCGCTTGGAAGTTGTCAATGACAAAAATATTATTCTTGATTTTCCCATTATTTACACTATTTGGTCCACAATTCAGCCTATGAGGGCTGCTTTGGTCTGATCAGGCCTTTTTAGCTTGCTCGGATATCGGTAAGGCCAGCTAGCGTGTGGCACATACCCCTTGACGCACAGATGGCAATGATTGTCAATGGTAAATGTATCTAGTGATCTCGCTTTCTCTTTTTTCTACTTTCCTATACTATCATTTTCGAGACTCTACTTCTTACTATGGCCCAAGTGGTCTCCAAACTCTTCAGAAGTTTCTGATTGCGGGCAAACAGGTTGATTAGACTACTCTGGAACAGTTTAGAAAGTTCCGGACCTATCCAAATGTCAATGTTTATTGATAGAGATTCTTATTCCCATACCCACTACTTTCTTGCATTTCTGTTTCGTATTCTTCACTTTTAGCGAGCAAAAGTGCACGCCAAAGTTGAATAATTTTTGAAATTCTGAATAACATAATCATTATTTTGCCTCTCCGGATAACCCCGAAGAAGCGTTTCCAAAAATTTTAGTTATTCGACACACTCTTTCGAGAGTTCGAAACGACAGCTAACCTTGGTTATCTGGGTTAAAACCAAATTGAAAAGCGCGAGCGCGCCTTATACGTTTTCGCGTGTACCGACATCTCCCGGGTTCCGCCGCCCGCTATGTTTTGTGTGCGAGAAGACTCCGCCCTTCTGAGCCCTATCTTAGCACAGGGCTCCAGAGAGCTCCAAATGAAAAATGAAAAAGACGGGCATCACCGCGGTAAAATTCTTTTCTGATATGTAAAAATTTGGAAAAATTCGGCCCAGTAGGAACGGTGCTAGCGACGGGCAAACACGTGCAGACACACAGACATCGGTGATTGTTAATAGTAAAGATTCATGGTCATCGGAGCAATGATTTATCGTAAGCCCATTAGAAAAGAGTTACTGTAATCATAAATAGTTTTCAGAAACAGCTTATTCCGTTTTCGAAATGTTCCTGTTTCGTTTTCGAGCCAGTATTCTAGATTATAAATCTAGCGGCTTTTATCTCTATCTGAGAATCAATACATACATTTTCAGAGCAGTTTTAATTAGTTTTGTTTTGATTAACTGTTTTACTTATCACATTGGATTAGAATATCAATCTGCAAATAGGCAGAATCTACTGGTTTTATATCCGGAAGCTCCTGTAATTGTCACCTGCTTCACAGTTATTGTGGCTGCCCCATTTGTTGATCCATATGCAATGTTCAATATGATCATTTGGATGCTTGTAGTGTTAGTCACACTGACTTCAACTCTCGCCACTACAGTATACCTCAGAAGACATTTAAAAGAAAACGCTCATCAATCAGAAGCAGTTGTCAGAATGCATAAAATGTTATTGATTACTTTATCTGTGCAAGTATGTCCAAATCTGTTTCATTTTTAATGAAATCAAATTTCATTTCAGACAGCAATCCACCTACTAATGCTTGGTGTCCCCAACTCTCTATTCATCGTTGCAGCATTCATAGGTGTTCGTCACGAGTGTAAGTATTTCGGCTGAGGAGTGAAAATTATTTTTAATTTTCAGCGATTGCAAAAATATCTTTTATTTTTCTGACTATTCATGGATTCTCTTCAACTGTGGCAATGGTACTCTTAACAAAACCAATCAAGATTTCAGTCATCCAAATGTTGAAATGTAAAAGTGCGGATAAGTTCAAGGAAGATACGAGAAGAATGTCGAATAAACTTTGAACCTTTGTTTGACTATTTTTAACAATGTCTCACAGAAACGAACACTCATGAAGTATTTCCAATAATCTTAGAGTTTCGTTATTTTCGGAAATCCAAATACCTATGAAGGTGTTTCCTGAAACTGATTTATTGCACACCAAAATGCTTCTGAATCCTGAAATGTGCAGATTCGAATGTATTTGTTTCTGTATCCGGAAGCAGGAACTTTTAAAAGTAGCCACACCCGAATCATAGTTCGTGATCTTCTCTCAACAGTTCTCCCTTACTTGATGCTTACGTGATTTTCTGAAAGTTTTCGGACGAATTCCCTTTTTGCAGACACCTTATTGTTTTTCACATATCTCAATGAACCCCTCGTCAGAAGAAAAAGTGAGAAAATGTCTAGTGATTCAAAGTTATGCAATCTAACACCATATAAAAATCACACGCCTTTTCTCTCTCTTCCCTCTCTCTCTCTTTATGTTTCTCGTGGTGGAAGTGATTTATCGACCACTGACTCTAGTTGTGATACAAGAAGTTTACATTTCAAAGAGAAAGAAGACGTTGATTATTATTATCATCACGTTGCTGCAAGAATACATATATGGTCAGACGAAGAGGACGAAGTACAATTAGTTCCGCCCTTTCTCCATTCACTTTTTCAACTTCTTTGGGCAATTGATGACACCATCACCACCGCCCTGTTCAGTTGTAGTAAACAGGAAGCTAGACATGATCCACGTGGGCAATGAATCAGTGACGTCATCAGCTTTTGAGTTCGTCCGATTCGCCACGTCACTGATCTTACGATGAGAAGAGGTTGTAAATCTAAAAGGGATGGTCAGGAGACTGGATGTAGAGCAAAGATGAGTAGCACTGTCTGTACTTAGATATTGCGTACATCTAGATTAAAAACGAGTGGATGGAACATTCTTTATGCTTATGAGGATGACGTTCCTAGGGTGCAGTCGTACTGTATCATAACGAATGATGTTCGGTTCTTCTTCATTAGACATCAATAATTTGTTTTTCTAAGATCAAACACCTGTTTTTCTTGCAGCATCAAATAGAAAGTGTTTATTTTTAAGTTTTCAGAGTGATAAATGATGTGGACTAGTTCATGAAATCAAACAAGATCATCTTGTGAAACTTGAAAATGTTCACAGATATTCAAAGTTTGTCCGAGAAATGGAAAATGAAGAACAAAGTTCCGAATCAGTCCGCAATAACTACTCTGTCGAGAATCAATGCGTTAGATGGAATAAGAACAGAGCCTTTTTCCTGAAATTTCGAAAAGAGACAGTACTGTCAAAGAAACTTCCCAGCTCTGCCATATTCTCTGAAGTAATGTATTTATTTAAAAGTTTTGAATCCTATAAGTTTCGATATTTCTCATTCCCGTCTGAGCATTATTTGGTCCTGAATTATTGTAATTTAGATTCATTTCAAAAAATATCTCCACGTTTCGCGTATTCGGAAAGATTCCCGCATACCAACGAGTTGAAGAACAGTTTTCAGCAATGATTTTTTTTCAGCTTCCAATAATAGAAGGATTATTAACTATAGAAATCGAAGAAATCAGCCAAACAATAAGTTTGTAATTCTCGAAAATGAAAACATTTATAAGAAAGTTAAAAAAAAATAAAATTGTAAGTTTCGAAATCGAATACAATAAAGCGACAATAAAATCCAGACTAGACATTAAAACCACCGTAATCTGAACAATCAAACCGTCACTGAAAACATTAATTTTATTGCAACATCTTACATGACCTATCATGATCCCGTCTAGATCTTCTCGTTTTGCAGAATACGAATAAGAGAGGAGGCGATCTTTGTAGTGTTCAAGAATCAGAAGAAACTGCAGAACTGCAAATTTCCAGGTTGGATCTGAGAGCTCTTCATTAGTTACGAATCATTTTTAAAACTAAAATTTTGAAATAGATCTGCTAGGATCATGATAGCGCTTCTTCAGTCAGGGTATTGAAATATTTTTTGAATAGGATTCTAATTTTCTAGCTTTGCATTTTCTTGAGAACAGAAGAAATGAACGGCAAAGGAGAGGAACGAACACCTGTGATAATGACTATTTTCTTTGTTTCGTTATAAAAACTTGGAAACACATGTCAACGACGTCGTGAGAGTGTGGAGAGTTGAGAGAAGACGTCGACGACATCATCAGAATTTATGATCATCATCCGATTCGCCTTCTGTGATTGTAGGGAGAGGAGGTCGACTTGTTCGATATTATCATTGACGAATAGGCAAGGAAGAAGTGGGGGGAGGCTAACTAACCAAAAACGACGATATGTTTCTCTTTTTCTCTCGTCTCTTCAAGAGACCATTGATAACAGTAAGTGGGTGGAGGAAGAAGAAGAAGTATCACAGAAGGCGGGATCTTCAATTCAAAAACGAAAACGACGTCAGCGCTCACCGAACCATCTACGTTTCCCTTTTTATCCTTCTGAAACAAAATGTGTTTATAACACTTGGCTCTATTCCCTTTTTACCTTCTCGGTTCACTCGAAAAAAGTTCACACAGTTTGTGATTAAAACTACTGATATTCAGTTTCACTGAGTATTCTGACAGAGAAATGAGTGCTCTCATTGATTTGTTTGCCGGTTCTCTTGGAGGTATGTTTTATGAATTTTAATTGAAGAAATCTGAAAACAATCTGGATAAGATTCTGTTTGGAAGCTTATAGAATTTGTAGTGTTTGAAGCCATGTTTTTAGGATAGATTAAATCCCAGTAACATAAATTAGCAAAAAATTGTAGCTTATTTTCATTTCTGAAGTTTAAGATTCCAGTATTATTGAGCTAGAGAGTTCACAACTTCTTATAAATGCAGGCCGGATAGGAGAGTAGGTGAACTGCTATTTTTTTTAACTCAAAATTCGAAGAAATATGAACTATGTTATCTCAAGAATAATTAGTTCTAGCAGCCCAAAACATAATTCAAACCACGTGAGAGCAATTATTGAAAACATACTTTTCGCTTTGCCACTTTTCCGAGATCCTAACTTTTTTCTATTTTGTAGTCCTTGAATCCGATATCTCAGTCCAAATATTTAGTTCCCTATCAGACAATGAATTCTGTCTCGAGGTGTCGTAAAACGTGTCTCCTCACGTGGCGCCAAGGTTCTAACTATAACATCTGTGTTGGGAGATTTATCACAGTTCGGCAACTCTTTCTTCTTTTAGAACTTTCTCGATAATTGAAGAGAAAATGGTCTGATTACATATGGAAGTGGGAGTTGATGCATACACGCTTTGACAGATTTTTTGAACCGATTTGATTTTTCTTAGGAAAAGGATCGTAACTTTCAAAGAAAATTGGGGAGAGATCAAGGAGTGAAGATGGATTTAGATACAAAAAATGGATAGGGATGGGTGGCCGGAAGTATGTTATCTATCACATGGGAAGACTTCCGTTGATAGTCTAACAGACCAAGATTTTCAATAGAAAGCTTCGATAAGTAGTAGGGTCTGAAAACATTGATTTCCGAGGTTAGATTGGGATTAAATCTAGAGAAGCTGAAACATCTGAAAACATTTTCAATTTCTTTTATTTCAGGAGCCGCTGGTGTCCTCGCTGGTCACCCGTTGGACACAGTAAAAGTGCGTCTTCAGACGCAGCATGGTCCAGTTCCACAGTACCGTGGCACGTTCCACTGCTTCAAACTGATTGTTCAAAAAGAGGGTTTTCGCGGTCTTTACAAAGGTGAGTCATATATATTTTTTGAAATTCTCAATTTGGCAACAGTGTATTTGAATTATATACACAAAACAACCCAAGAGACGACTGATTGAGATGCGCTTCCTTCTTTCGTCTTGTGTGTCGTCGACAAATCACCACAATCCGTCGACGAATGAAGAGAAAGACAGAAAGCGCGAGACAACCGACGATCTGGGTCCTATATGCATATTATATCACTGTTGTAAATCTTCATTCTCTTCCCCAATTGATTATGATAATTCTTGATCTCAATTATTGAGTCAGACGGTCAATAACAATATAAATCCAAAGAACCATCGGAAAAGGGAAATGAGTAGGAAATGAAGGATAGTAAAAGTGGATGTAGAAGATCCTAGTACTTCCCATTCCAGGTCATGGTAATCGATACCAAGAAATACTTTCAGGAATGTCATCTCCACTGATGTCTCTTTCTGCCATCAATGCTATCGTATTCGGAGTTCATGGAGGAACATGTCGTCAAATGGAAGATCCTGATTCAATTACATCTCATTTCATTGGTGGAGCTGCCGCTGGAATGGCTCAAAGTGTGATTGCTGCTCCAACAGAAAGGATAAAGTTACTGTTGCAAATTCAAGATGACACTTCGAAAACGAAATTCAATGGACCAATTGATGCCACGAAACAGATGATAAGAACTCATGGATTGAAATCTTTGACTAGGTGAGCATACATTTTGACTTGACCACAATGTTTAATCACAAGAAGATATGATTCTAGTAGAGTTCTTCACAAAGATTCTAACTGTATCGTTAATTATTTTGATTGAAATCTATTTTTAGAGTGTATTTTTCTTTCAAAGATTGATATGTTTCATTTGAAATCAATCCATCAGTTCAATCCGATCGTCTCGCCCTTTTCTGTTCATTTCTATTCTTTCTGATAACCGAACAAAAGATGATGAATAGATATCACATGGTCAATCATTATTGTTTTCCTTCCATATGATTCCTTAAAAAACTTCGGCGTCATCAAACATATCAACCATACTTCATACATCCTCTCAATACTTTGATTTTCAGAGGATTCGTCGCCACAGTTGCTCGTGATGCACCTGCTTTTGGAGTTTACTTTGCTTCATATGAATGGATGACGAGAAAAATGTGCAAGGATGGAAAAACAGACACACTCTCAAGTGCTCAATTATTGATCGCTGGTGGATCAGCTGGAATGTTTTCATGGTTATTCAATTATCCAACTGATATTGTGAAGTCAAGATTCCAAGCCGATAACTCATACAAATCATATTGGCATTGTATCCGATCAACTTACGCAGAAAGAGGATATCGGGCATTCTTTGTTGGATTGAACTCTGCACTCATCAGGTGAGTGATAGACTTATTCAGTGTTCTCATAAAAAGAAACCTTTTATCAACTCCTTGTATTTTCAGAGCCTTCCCATCAAATGCTGCCACATTCTTCACTGTTGAATGGACGTATCGTCTTCTTCTGGACTTCAATCTCATCAATAATGTTACTAAGGAAGCCGAAAAGATTGTTGTTGATGTTGAAAGTCAACTTTTACCTGTAAGTTTTCTTCTATTTCCAACGCTTTGTTTCCCGTAAAACTTGCATTCGAAAAGCATGCTCTTCTAATACAGGTTTTACAATTTAACTCAATTAGCGCTGCACAACGCCATAACTCTTACACTGCTTATCACTCATCATATCAAAAAGCTAGAATTATTAATTTCCAGTTCGATGAATTGACGTTCTCGTACATGATACTATGAATATGAATATGGAATATAGGAGCCGACAATCAACACTGACCTGACTGATATAATAGAAATCTCCGACTGAAAATCCAGTAGGTTTCGAATTTGTTTTGTCAGTGTTGTTTGGAGCTCGTCTTTTTTGTCGTTTCGATTTTAGTTTACTCACAAAATTGATTGTCAATAAAAAAAACGTTGAATTCGCTGTGAAGGTCTTGAGTTTTCTTGAGTTTTGTTTTTTTTTTCAAATGCTTCTAATGTAATACTTTTCTTCTTGCAAACCTAATCGGCTTTCTCCTTTATTTTTCAATTAATCTTCAATGTGGTTCATTTTGAGTTCTCAACTAAGTCCCTTTTCGACAACTGTGACTTTCAGCTCACATCAATTCCACAACCATCCACACGTAAAGAACCGGAGAAGACATTTGTAGCTGCTTCTCAAGAGGTACTGTACCTATTGATAGATACTAGGAAATCAAAACTAGGAAAATTTATTAATTAGATAAATCTGACTTCTCAAAAAATGTTTTATAGAGCAACTTGGTTAGAGTTCTATGCAAAAAATCTCAATCCAAGCAGAAGTAATTCATAATCTTTTTCTTTTTTCAGAAATGCCAACGCCTTCTAACCCAAACCGATTTCTGGGCCACGAACGGACACTTTTTACTTCCGGAAGCTGGTTCCACAATTGTTGATCCGATGTTACATGGATACCGATTTTTCTGAATATCTCTTTAAAAATTGTTGCCGTTTTCCTCTCAATTCCCACTCATGGAATCAGAATCATTCTCATAGGTTTGCGTGTCGCAGAGGTCGGTCTGAACGGGTTCAAAATCACTGAAAATCTCAAAAACGCCGACCTCTGATCTCGATATTGTGCCAACCAGTACCGGTTTTTGTTTTAATTGTTAATTGTTGTTATGTCTTATCTTCCCAAACCAAAAAAACGGGTGATTGACTTGTTCATTTGAATACGAACATGATAATAAAATGTTTGATTTCTATACAAGTTTTCTATAAAGAGCAATAAAATGTCCTAACAGTAAAAAAAAAGGAGGTGACGAGACAGAATAATCAAATGCACAAAATAAAATTGAAAGTTGAATGAAGTTTCAATACAAACTTTACAGTATACAAGCTTTGAAAAGTTTTGGGAAGAGATAGAGTAGTGATTGGATGTTATAAATGAATGAATGAATAAAAATATTTCGCATGAAAGTGTAAATTTCAGGAAAATTTAATATAGTTCCGATTATTGACGAATCTTCGAGCAATGTAGAGCTCCCATATGCCATGTCATTGTTGTCTGTTCCCGCCAAACTCTCTTCTGTTGGTGATATCTCGAAATGGAAAAACTCCATCCTGAAAATAGTTTTTTTTTCAAAGTTTTATTCATTCAATTTTCCAAAACTTGCCTGTTCTCCAATCATTCTCAATCGTCTCTCCCGTAGTTGTCTCACTTTTCTCAATTCGATGGTGAGTTGAAGAAGCTTAGCTGTGACCTTTTTCAGTTGCTTCTGGAGGATTTTCAAGTATCGCAACTGTCTCTCGTAAAGATTTTGATCCACATTCCTAGCTTGTTCACATATTTCTTCCTGGCGTATCATTCTTTCCTGGAGTTCTTCCATTTCATCTTCCCGATCGTCAATGAATTGCTGGAGATCGGTTATCTTATCTCTGTATTGTCTTCTAAGCCTAAAAGCATCCTGAATGGAGTAGGAAAGACGAGGAGTAGAAGGTGGCATGTCGAAACAACGGAATAATGTGACAAAAGTGAGAAGATGAGAGCATTGCATCTACAATAATCATTTGTTTATGTTTTCAGAACTCCCCCTCCCCGACACCTTCTGAGAGAGCCGACTTTATGATGTCCGATATGAGCAGGCGGTAATTGGATGGGTAAGAGAGAAGAGAGGTGTAAGATAACATAAACTTTCTGAGGAGGAACTGTTTTTGAGACGTCGTTGAAGAGATCTTCGAGTGTAGAATAAATTCAGAAGAACGGTTTTCTGTAATAGATTCGAAAAAAATATATAATGTTTTTTTCAGTGGGGAAACTGTCTTTGAGCAGAGAAGGGGAAGCTAAAATGAGGGAAATATAAGTAGTTTTGTTTGAATCTTGAAACTTCATTCCGTATTACGTTTGGAAAGATTTTAAAGTACGGTGAACGATAATTAACAGTTCACACCATGTGAAGTTCAAACTGTAAAAGTCAAAATATTTTCCTTAGAAGCTATTTCAATGCATATCCTAGTATTCATGTTTTTCTCATCTATATCACCTGGCAGGTTAATTCTCTCAACAACATTACTATCCCATTCGGAGCATTGTATAAGCTCAAAAGTTCATTCGACCACCATTTTTTTATTGTTCATGAAACGTTCCGTTCAGTTAATGAAGCAAGCTTAGATGTTGAAAAAGAGTAACTATCATTTTAACTTTTTATTGGTTTCAAAATTTACCGAAGATATGAAATACAGCATAGTGAGCGGAGTAAATAGTCATGAGATGTACAGAAAAAAATATACGCACAAGCATAACAGTGAATTTATCAAAACAAGAGTAAAATTATTAGTTTGTGTTAAGGAAGGATAACATTCAACTTATAAAACTACGAATATTATTTGGAGCCACAAGCATCAACGTAAAGAAAGGATGGAAGAATGAGGAATGGATGGATGCAACCATAAGAATATTCTAGAATATACAGATAGAGATTCAAAACAAATAAGATTTGAAGCAAAGTTGGCTGAGAAATGTTTCATTTTCAGAAAATACCATAGAGTTGATGAAAGAGAAGAGAATATTTGAAAATCAGGCAATGAAACTTCATGCGGCATGCGACTGAAAAGTCCTGGAAATCAACCAAAGCGGTTGAAACTGTCCATCCTCCATAATCTATCTGTTACCAGTGAATTCGGCTCTATCGGTGATATCTCCAAGTGGATGCAATCCTCTCTGAAAACAAACTTTTTTGAAAATTCAACTACCTTCAGATTATTAAAACTCACACGTTCCTGTACAATTTCCAAACGTCTCGCATAAATATTCTCGAAATTGTTCAATTTTTCCATGACGTCCTGAATCTTGATGAGAGCAACTTCCAAAAGAGCTTTGAGAGCGTCCAACAGTGCACAACATTCAGTATAACGAATATGATTCCGACGTCTCCAATGTCTGCGGAGAGCTTCCTGTTGAGTGATACTTTCCCGGATTAAATTGAATGTTCCAAGATGATTTTCCAAGGTTTGTTCAAGTTCATTTAGCTGATCCATATAACGTTGAGTATCTCGAAGAGCATCAAAATGGGAATAGGGAGGATCGGAAGGCATTCGAAGAGAATGGAGTGATGTGACAAAAGTGAGAAGAGGATAACATCTACAGTAATCATTTGTTTATGTTTTCAGAGCTCCGCCTTCCCGACACCTTCTAAGAGAGCCGACTTTATGATGTCCGACATGAGCAGGCGGTAATTGAATGGGTAAGAGAGAGAAGAGAGGGGTAAGATAACATAAACTTTCTGAGGAGGAACTGTTTTTGAGACGTCGAGATCTACGAGTGTTGAGGAATGTCAGTAAACTCCAGTGATTGGTTTCCTGAAACAGTGAAAAAAACTTTTTGAATTTTTAATTTTCGTTTCCAAATGTTCTACAGTGAAAAACCATGCGGAAATTTATTTTCCTTCAAATTTCCAAAACATAAAAAAAGTTCAAAGAAAAACATAAGCAATTGATAGATAATTGGCATATGAACAGGAAGAAACGGAAATATGAGATTACCAGTATACAAAGTCGTAAAAAAGGAGCGGGGAAATGGTGGAGGACAATTCGATGTAAGTAAATCAAAATGAACACGAAAAGAAGACGAAAAATGAAACAAGTTCTCCGATAAAGCGATATTTTTAAAGTACAGAATAGAAAAAGAGGCAACAAATATAGAGGTCTTGCAGCTTGAAAATTGCAGAAAGAGATAAGAATGTATAGAAAGCGAGTATGAATGAAACAAGAATAAAGCTCTCAAAGATCTGGAATAAACCAGTTATACCTGATGAGATAGGGGGAAGAAAAAAGCATTTTTGGGATACTTGGCAGAGATTTGGAGGAGGAATGAGAAAATACTATGGTAATGAAAAGAAAATGATATAAGTGATTACATAGAAAGAACCGTTTCAGTACCAAGGAAACTGGCTGTTCGACTCGCTATTGATGCTGTATCAATGTCATGAAGAGACCATTCACCGCCACGACCCTGGAAAACATTGAATTTTGAAATAAATTATTTGAAAAAGTTAAGATAAGCATATGAGTTGGGAGTACTCACCTTAACTCGTAGTTCCATATCATGGAACTGTTTCAATGAATAGCGATGTCCAACTGATACAAATGTGATTTTCTCTTCTTGTAGCTTTCTATAAATCGCCATTTCTAATTCGAATCCAATTGCTGACGTGGATTCATCTAAGAATACTATCCGTGGTCGTGTATAGAAAACACGAGCTAATGACATTCTTTGTAGTTCTCCAGGGGAGAGAGTCTTCATCCAATCCCATTCGACAGGAGTATCCAGTCCACCGCATCTCTCAATTATGTGTTCCATTTTGACCCATTCAAGGATTTCAGTGATTCTGGCTACGTCTTTATCGACTTGTAACGCCTTCACTGGATACACAATTTGTTGACGAAGAGTGGTGTTTCCAGATGGGAAATAGGGTTTCTGAGCAAGGAATAGTAGATTGGAAGTGAGACGACGCCAATGACAATCCATTTTTCCAGATGAACAATGCCAGAGACCAGCGAACATTCGGAGAAGAGAAGACTTTCCAGCACCACTGTCACCAGTAATCAGAAGAGTTTGACCTTGAATGATTTGAAGGGAGAGCACTGAAACAATGTTTGAAAATTAGATTTTTTGAAATTCAACCGAATAAAAGTAATTATATATCTTACATTGAACAATCAAATGACTATGGTCATTTGGTGGCGAAAGAGTTGCTGAATCTACAGTAATCGCCACTCCATCATCTGGCCATTCGTCATCTGCATTCGTTTTTCCACCTAACAAATACTGAGCCTCTTCCTCTTCTTGTTCATCTCTCTCCAATGACATTTGTTTTCCATGAATTTCTTGCATGTGTCGACTTGCCGATTTGTCATCTTCATCTGAAGCAATCACGACGACTGACGATGGAACAGTCGATGGAGGACGATCCGTTTCAAGACAATCGGAATGAAGGCGATTCAGTTCCTCGTGAAGTTCCATCACACTGAAAAGAGTGATGAGTAGGACGAGATCGTCGATAAGTAAACCTACCGATGGGTGACTCCAGCGAGTTCTCCAAAATCTCCTGCAAGTTTCAGAACTGTCGAGAAGCTGTAGATCAGGTAGAGATAGAAGAATGCGTTCTGAAATTATGACAACTCTTTTTTCAACTTTTTAATGAAACTTTTCATTTATGCCTCTTTTGTTCCAACTTTGAATCCCTATCTTCTCATAAAATCCTATTTCGAAAAGCTTCTCCTTTCTCAAATCCCGTTCATTTTATGATCAGATTTCACAGGACGCCTTCATCCATTTCTGAATGAAGACAAGGACAGATGGGCTCCAGATAGTCAAGAATAGAAGAGAAGGAGAGTGATTAATTAGTTTGTGTGTGGGACGACAATAAACGAAGGACTCCAAATTGGTTTCGAGGAGATGTTGAAATGGCACAAAGTCCATTTTATTATATGTTTGATGGATTGCTCTTTTTATGTGTTCAGTCGTTCTGCAGGTGGTTTGAGAGCACTTCCCCGCCAATTGAGAAAGCTTTCTAAGAATATCGAGCAACAAGAAAACATATAAAAACCACTGAATCTCGAATCCCTTGAGATTCCGAAACTGAGCGACCAAAGCTAGGCAAATACTCATTGACTGCAGGTCTCATTGACTACATTTACTCATTGACTGCACAGTCTCATTGACTGCAAGGTCTCATTGACTGCAAATTGCTCATTGACTGCACTGTGCTCATTGACTGCAAAGTCTCATTGACTGCAATTTCCTCATTGACTGCACTATGCTTATTGACTGCTAAGTCTCATTGACTGCATTCTTGAAGCAGTTAACTACCACAATCCTATCTGAATATTTTCCCGGACTTATACTCTAAATTCCAGAAATACTTCTTGAGATGCAATGTTAATCACAAGACACCTATGAGTTTGGAAATTAAGAAAACTACTTACACATTTTGTGAAAGGAACACTATTCTTGCTCCAGCTCTTATTCAGTGAAAGCTGCTTCGAAAAATATCAGGATTAGTTGATTGAGGCTTAGGTTTTCCATTATTTTTCTAAAACGCAATCGGGAAGTAACTGATCAAAATTCTACAGATCAAGGAAAACTGTTTGCTCTAGACCTAAGCCTATGATAAAAACCTAAGCCTATCATATATGATGAAGCAGTCAGAGCGCAGTCATTGAGTATAATGCAGTTAATAAGACTTTGCAGTCAATGAGCATGGTGCAGTCAATGAGCAAATTGCAGTCAATGAGACTTTGCAGTCAATGAGCATGGTGCAGTCAATGAGCAATTTGCAGTCGATGAGACCTTGCAGTCAATGAGACTGTGCAGTCAATGAGTAAATGTAGTCAATGAGACCTGCAGTCAATGAGTATTTGCCCCAAAGCTAAAGTGGTCAAAGACTCAAGTTGAATCATTCAACATTCTCCGAATTTTCGAAATCATTGGGGAGTTGTGTTGTTCCATTTTCTTTTTTTTCAGTTTAATCATCATTCATTAGAAAAAAAGCAGTTGATGAGATCACATTGTATCTTCTAAATGCTCGCCCCCAGTCAGCTGACAATCCAGTTGTTCTCTTTTCTTCCCCCACTTCAATTCTTTCAATTCTTTAGGAAGAGCTTGTGTGGTGACAAACGGAAGGAATGGAGACGACCCGAAAAAGGAAAAAGGAGTGCCGATTGTTGTCTTGTGACACTGACTGAACGATGACCATCTGGCTTGACTCTTGTTTGGATGGGAGCCCACTTGAAAAAGTGCCAAAAAGAATGTATAATCAATTCTAGAGAATGTCTTTAAATTTTCATGGAATCTTCAGTTTGAAACATGAAATGTTTCCGAAAAGATAAAAGATTCTTTCATACTGTGTTCAATGACTTTCTTTCCCGAAAGTCATCAAAAATCAAGAAACAGCTAGTCTAAAAGTTCTGGTTTTCTGCTAGCAGATATCACATTTCCATCTTCTCTAAACTTTTGCTCTTTCTGTAAATTGATAGTTCGATCATTGCTTATATACTGTTATATACAAATCAAAGTGCATTGTTCGAAAAGAAGCACAGAAAACGATTGAATGGAAGAATCATGACTCATGTTCTAAAAATGAATATCTATCTTTCAAACTTTTAGAATGAATTAGATGTAAGAAAATACCCGGAAATGAAAATCCTCTGTTTTTGATTCCCTCTCCCATAGAGTTCGGAAAGAATATCTCTTGTTTTTTCGCCTCCACTTTAGTTACTACGACCAGATGTCATTGGGAACGGAAAGAACGTCCAACTTGTTTTTATTAATGTGTGTCCACTCTTCTTCTTCTTTCACTAGCAACCAGGTACTAGTACTTCCTCTCCGAAAAAGGAACAACCGGAAAAACAAGAGGATTGCGAGTATCGGAATGAAACGAATAACTGGCATCTATTATTGATGCAGGATGGCATCACAAATGGAGCCAATCACGATTTAGATTTCTTCGAGAAGAAGTGTAATATTGAAAAAAAGAAAGAGTAACGAAGGAAATTTGATCGAAAAATTTGAATTACGGCGTTTTGTGTTGAAAAGAAGAGTCTGCACTACTCAAAAATTAGATCTACGTGAAATTCTACACGTCTTCTATGAACGAAAAAAATTCAAAGAAAAGTACACAGTAGCTTAAAAAATATCACTCATATTCTCCATTTCCAGAGCTGTTCTTAGAAATTTTTTTTGTAAATTCCAATTCAGATTGCCTGACTAATATCTAGAGGCTCATACAGAAATCCGTTTAGATTATTTACAATATTCGCTAACGAGACAATTCAATTATACCGGAATATATCCTTAAAGAGAAGACGAAAACAGCTTATCCTTTTTTCTATCTAATTTCCTATATTTAATCCTTTTAATTTTCAATATGTCAACATACTTTTCTCCTTCTTTCTTATCAGTATCCAATAACCTGTCACTCAAACACCGATGATCAAATTTTGAGCTTTGCAGCAGTTCACTACATGATTTCTCGAACAAAAAAGAAATATCGAAAAGGAAGAATTGACATACCCTTGATACAATTCCGTTCAATTCGGCAGGTGTAACATCGTCATAGAGATGGGTGATGAAGACGGGAACACCAATGATAAGATATGAAAGAATTCCGCCGAAATAATCAAAAACATTTGTGATTCCATTCAAAACCATTCTCCATTCGGTCAATGACTTTTGGGTTAAAATTAGAGATTTCAACTTTTGATTCGTCATAATATTTTCCAAAACTCCAGCACGATAGAATGCGATCGCCTCAGCATTTGAACGGACTTCCATGTGCCTTTGACGGAAATCTCCTTCCATTTTCTCCTGTTCTGATACTTTCTGTACGATTGGAGACAAAACCATTTTGTTAATGATGGTTTGTATGATAAAATACGTGTAAATTGCTGTAGGACCAATCCATCCGGAACTATCATATGTGAGCCATGTATAGTATCCAATAATGAATGGGGCCGTGACAACTGGAGCTAGGAGATCATTCGATAGAATTCTAGTAGCCTTTTCAATGTCTTGAGTTAGACGTTGGTCTCTGGAACAGAAAAGATTTTTATTTTGTATAAGCTGGTTTTCTTTTCAAACTTACGGGTTATCAAGAACGTCACCAGAAGAAGTGAGCTTGTAAAATGCTTGTCTTTTAAAATATAACCTATGCATTGTTAGATTGCACATTTGTCGACTTTTGATTGCCAACATATTGGTGAGATATTTGAATACTGCTAGTGTCTGAAAACGGCCTAAAGTTAGTAACTTTTTATAAAATATTTTACTTACAAAAGCTTTTCCGAGAATGATGGCTGCTCCTCTTGCACATAACGTTTTGAACGTGTCCGCATCTCGATTTCCGAGTGCAACGTAGAAAAGACTAGGTTGAATTCCAACTAAAAAAGTCATCACTTGATCGACGGCTGTGGCGATGAGTAGTGCTCCAGCAAGCCATGCTGTTATCGATCTACGATGACACGGGAAAATCATTTTTAGGAGGCGCCAGAACCTCCGGAAAAAAAGGAAGTCGAGCGCCAACCGGGCCATTTTGACCGGATTTTGTTTGGCGTTTTTGCGGCTACGACCTGAAAAAAAAAGATGAAATAGCAATTGGAAAATGCAGAGGGGGATAAAGTAGCTGGAAAAGACAATAGTTTGAGGGTGTGCTTCGAAGTACATGCAGATTTAAAATAGGTGAAAACGATTGAACAAAAGAAACTGACACTTCTGTTGGTTAGTTTTAGCCCAAATAGTTTGAATTCAAATAACTCATGTGAAAGTTTACATTCAAAAACGAACCGCTCGATGGGGAATTTTTCAAAAAGTTTATATATTCAACTATCACCTTTGTCGGTTCGTATTTCCTCGAGTGGAATCTCTTTGTCTGACTCCATATGTGGGAAAAGGTGGAATTGTGAAAACTGGAAAGCATTGTGATAGTAGTGACATGCAAACGACGACGATATTGAAGCAAATAAATAAAATGAAGACAAAAACAAGAACATTATATTTCAAGTGCGAGGTATATGTTAAGTATAGCTCTTTTTTATGTGGCTTTTTTGCGTGCCTTTGGAAGAATTTGAAAGACGAGAGGTGCTGGCTATGTCTATATCATGCTTCTAGCTATATGACATGGAAGTTAAAATATGAAAATGTGCATCTTTTGACCATTTTCCTGCAGGAATAAGTTCGGTCAGCTGTACACGCAAATACACTTGTGTCCGCACACAGTGTAACGAGAAGAGAGTGGGGCAGGAGAAAGTGAAGAAGATGGAAAATAGATGAGATACGCAGGCGTTGAAGAAAAGATGATGATGGGCGGAGAAGGCAGGAAGAAGGGGTCTTCTTTTACTTGAAGAAAAGAAAAGGTCCATAAAAAAGGATCAGAGAATTGGCGGTATTTGGATGTATATGGATGTCGTGATTGGTGGAATGAATGCGCATATTTAAGGCCTCACACTGAGCTTTTTCATTAATTATTTATCAATTCTGTTTTCAACTCTTGATACAAAAATAAAGTTGTTTTCTAGACATTGGGGAAAACAAGAAACTCGGAAATATAGAAAAAAAAGTACTGTAAGCACAAAGGGACATAAAGTTTTTCATTCCCAGGCCTTGAAGCGTTTTTATGCAACTGCGCTCCAGTGAAATTTGCTTTCGCGCTGAATTTCCATGCTTTGAATGTCTTCAACTGATTTTTTATAAATAAGGTTTCTGAATTTCTGAAATAGTTTCAGAAAGTTATTCAAAATTTCCAAGATCAGACCAGATTTCGGAGACCTTTGTAAGCTCTTCAAGTTCTTTTTCATCTTGAAAGCAGTTCCTCATTTTTTGATTTCCAGCAGACGGCGAGGATCCAATTCCTCGACATCTCCGGAAGGGCAGCTCCACAACGGCAGGAATGAGTTCAAAGCGAAAGCTTGTGATCTCGTCGGGTAAAAGCAATTTGTATTGCGTCTTACGAAATCTTTCCCTTTCTTTCCAGATTCAGACGATGATATGCCGGCCAAAGGGAAGCAAGAGAAGCACAAAAGAGCCACGCCGACAAAAAAGAGAGTAGGGTTTAATTAAAAAGCTTAGAAATTTCGAAAAAAAAATCATTTTCTTTGCAGACAAAACAAGTCATTCTAAGTGATGACGACGAAGAAGAGGAACGAGTTCCTCTGAAAAAGGCAGCTCCCAAACGGTCAAAGAAACAAGAAGAAACTGAGAGCGACGTAAGAAAGCACTACTATCGAAAAGAAATATGACAATAATTAGCTTTTAGATTTCCTCAAACGAAGATGAGCTCGTGCGCGGAAGCGATGAAAAAAAGAAGAGAAAGGGTGGAAAAAAGGAGTTGCCAGCTGGTCAGAGGACATTGGATTTTATGAGAAAACCTTCTACGGCTGCATCTTCTTCATCCGTAAAAGCAGAGGAACAGAAAAAGAAGACAATTGAAAAAACATTAGTAAACCCTGCAGATTTCTTCAAAAATTCTCCTGCCCCGTCCGCATCAAAACTCCCGAAGGTTCCCGCCAAAGTCACAAAAACTGTTGAGAAGACATACGGAAAGCCAAAAACACCAGTGAAAACAATCAGTCCATCGACAAAAGAAAATGCAAAAACGAAGAAAGTTTCTGATGATGAGTTTGTTGATTCGGATGATAGTTTTGACACGTTTACTCCGATCACAGTGAAAAAGAAGACTCCAGAAAAGAAGAAAGAACCTGAAAAGAAGGAGGAAACACCAAAGAAAAAAGAAACTCCGAAGAAAGAGCTTGCAAAAGAGATTCCCAAAAAATCTGCTCCTCCGAAAGTGGTATCCGATGTCTCTTCTTCCAGTCAAGTGTCTACCTCATCTATTGATTTCCCTCCAAAGCCGAAAGGACCAGACCCAGTACTTTCCTGGGTGGATAAATATAAGCCAAAACGGTTAGGTGAATTAGTCGGCCAACACGGAGAAAAGAGTCCTATGAATAAACTCATGGACTGGCTCCGAGATTGGGCGAAACACAACTTGGGAGAGGGTGCTAAAATCAAGAAACGTAAGTTAAATCTGGTAAAAAAAAAGTAGCGTAATTTTCAATATTTTATATTTCAGCAAAACCAGCTCCATGGATGGCTTCACAAGACGGTACTCCATTCAAAGCAGCACTTCTATCTGGATCTCCAGGAGTCGGAAAAACGACATGTGCCTACATGGCTTGTCAACAACTCGGCCTCAAACTGGTTGAGATGAATGCCTCTGATGTTCGCAACAAAAAACATCTTGAAGCGAAAATTGGTGAACTAACAGGATCACATCAAATTGAAGAATTTTTCGGAGTGAAAAAAAGTGTTCCTCAAGACGATTCGAAGGTGCATCATGTTCTTATCATGGATGAAGTTGATGGAATGTCAGGAAATCAGGATCGAGCTGGTATCTCTGAACTCATTCAAATCATTAAAGAGTCCAAGATTCCAATCATTTGCATCTGCAACGACCGAATGCATCCAAAAATTCGGTCTTTGGCCAACTATTGCTACGATTTGAGATTTTCAAAGCCACGTGTCGAAACTATTCGTTCTCGTATGATGACTATTTGCTCTCAAGAAAAAGTGAAAATCAGTAAAGAAGAATTAGATGAACTTATTGAATTGTCTGGTCATGACGTTCGACAAACAATTTACAATCTGCAAATGAGATCAAAGAGCTCTGGAGCAAAAGTTGCAAAAAAGGACCAGGCTTGGGTTTGTTAAATCATTTCATTTCAAATATCCTTAGTTTCGAACCAATTGTTCAACATTAATGATCAATCAGTTAATTTTCAGGGTCCTTTCGATGCGGCTCGGCGGCTTCTGGATTCAAGAACGACTTTACTCGAGAAGCAGGAGATGTTCTTCGTCGATTACGGAATCATGCCACTTTTCGTCCAGGAGAACTATTTGAACATGAAAAACGACAAACACACCCCACAGGAAGCGATTCGTGGTATGCGGAAAGCTGCTGATTTAATTTCTCTGGGTGATCTTGTTGATCGTCAAATCCGCGGAGGTGGTTCGTGGAAGCTGCTAAACGAGCAGAGTATGTTGTCAGCTGCTCTTCCCGCAATGGCTACAGGTGGTCATTTGAAGGCAATGATTCAATTCCCCTCATGGCTTGGTAAAAATTCGACTGCTGGAAAAAAGAAAAGACTGCTACAACAACTCGTTCGACATACTCATCTCAAGTATGCCAATTTTCGTTTTTGAGAAGCAATTTCCATTTTTTTTTCAGAGTCTCCGCCGGTACTCATTCATTTGCTACAGATTATGCTCCAATGCTTCGGCAAAAGATCACAAAGCCATTAATTGAACATGAAGCAGACGGAATTCCAGCTGTTATCGATACAATGACGGAATATGATCTGATTAGGGATGACGCTGAAGCCCTTACGGAAATCGTTACTTGGCCTGGAAAAATCGATCCAGCAAGTAAGATTTTGAGCAAAGTGAAAGCGGCGTTGACTCGAACTCTGAACAAGACTAGTCGAATGCTACCATATTCGATTGACGAAGTGTCGAAAGGAAAGAAACGTGGAGTGAATGCAATTGGAATTGAAATGGATGAAGAAGGAAATCTAGTGGAGCAATTTGAAGAAGACGATGATGGTGGAGAATCGGACAATGACGATGAGAAAGGAACTTCATCAGAAGTTACTGTTAGAACAAAATCTTCTGGAACATCAGGAGCAACTAAAGCAGCACGTGGAGGTGGTCGTGGTGGAGCCCGCGGTGGTGCCCGTGGTGGTAGAGGCGCCAAAAAGTAACTTCTAAATTTTTTTCTCAAATCTAAAATATTTTTGCATCTCTCTGTGCCTGTATAACTTCCCTTCATTACTTAAATTGCTTGGTACTGTTAAATGATCGATTGAAATTAAACCGAGTGCCTAATTAATTTTTCTTTTGCGTTCGAAAAGCAAGCAACCAACAACCACTATTCAAAATGGAAGTCCTCAAATATTCGGATGGCTGAATGAAGTGAACAAGAATTGTTATCTGATTTTACAGTCAATCGACTTTTCCCTAAAAATGTTTTCAGCAAGAGATCCGTTCGAAACTGTATTCAAACCGAGTTTATTATATTAGTTCAACAAAGACAAAAAATGGGTGCGATACATTCAGTTAAAGCGATTTGTGTTACATGTTTGAGAAAATCCAGTAATTGAGAGATGAGGGAGAACCGGAAAACGGAGAGGTCACAATGAAACAATGGAGGTGACGATGGAATGCAACAATCAATTATTATAACATGTTTAGAATTATGAACTGTGTAGTGATTATAAAATCCAAAAAGAGAGAAAATGATTACCATGTGAAGCAGAGGAGAATCGATTGAAGATTCTCTTGTTCGATGAAACGATAGGCTTCGGATATGAAGTTTCTTGCACTTCTATTTTTGATGTCATTGGCATAATCCTCCGAATACCACATCACACTGCTACCATCATCCACACTGCTACCATCAGTGCACGTGAATTTGTTGATTTGAAGCATAACACGATCAATGTTTGGAAACTTTTGAATGATTCCATAGAAGAAGCGAACTTGAACTTGGTTAGAGATTGGATCCAAAGTGAATAAAGCGATGAGAACTCCGGTCATTTTTGGTTGTGGCCTAAAATAATGAATGATGAATGAGAAGGAGGGAGAAAAGGGCGGACAAAAAACGAGGAATTGAGAAGAGGGAAGAAAGAGAATGAATAAGTGTTAAAAAGAAAAGATAACTGATCGCTATGGACTGTTCTTCTTGGAGGGAGAGGGTCACCCTGTTTGTTTATTCAAGAATGCATATAACCTACTAGGTGTCTGCTTCTCCTGGCACTGCCACTCTTTCTCCTCCTTTCGGGTACATTTTCGTATGGCACAACGGGAAAACAAAAAACGAATCGCCTACAGTTTACTTTCTTCTAGAACTCCGAGAGGCACCGTTCATCGATCTGAGAGACACAGAGAAAGATTGTGGTCGTCTTGGTGATTACTAATCGTATGAATATTATTGCGAAAGATTTGAGAAAAGTAACGCGTTTAGTGGAATACAGTAATCATATTGAGAACAAACGAATTCAATGGAATCTTCTGAATTGATTTCTGTCTCCCAATTACTGATATTTTTCAACTACTGTTTCTTTACAGTGAACTGTAAATCGATTTTCCAGAAACTATTCGGAGATTTTCCGTTTACTACTATAAAATTGGAAAGCTGTGCAATAAAATAAAGACTCAAAAAATGTACAGCTGCATATCAAAATAACCGAGAGGAGGTCGATTGCCGCCTCCAAAAATATTCTAGACTCCGCCCACTCTACTCATCGTCGCAATCCCTCGAGATTTATTATTTTCCCAATCTAATTCCTTTGAAGGTGTTCTTCTGTTCCGTACCCCATCTCGTTTTCTTTCTTGTAGCTATCAACGGAGTGTTCGATTTAAAGCAAGCAAATAAAAATTATTTTTGTTCTCAAAAATCTAATAAAAGAGTTCAATTACACACTACCGGAAAATATAAATTGCTTAACAGGGAAATTGCCATGAAAAGTGGGAGAAACAGAGAGCAAATGGCCGAGAGAAAGAGGAGAGACATTTAAATTATGACCTAGTTATACACTATCACTTCGAGACTTTACGGAGAAAAGAATTTAAATTTAGGGGTGTCAGAAATGGATAGAAAAGAGAAGATGGTGAGATGGAGATGTAGAAACGGGAGTCTTCACTTAGAGAAGCATCGTGTGTGGCTTCTCGAGGAACTCCTTGAAGTGACGGAGCCAGACTGCTCCAACTGCTCCATCGACGGTTCGGTGATCGCACGATAGTGTTACCTTCATTGTCTTGATTTTCTTATATCTAAGAAAAACGTTTGATAAAAACTAGAACATTTGTAAAAATTCTATCTTACCCTTCCGCCTCATCTGGAACTAATTTATCAGAAGCTCCTCCGATGGCTAGAATGCACGATTGTGGTGGGTTGATGATAGCAGTGAAATCAGAAACAGATCCAAACATTCCGAGGTTTGATACGGTGAAAGTTCCTCCTTGGAACTCGTGTGGCTGAAGTTTACCTTCACGAGCTCTTTGCGCTAATTCAACGATTTCAGAAGCAATGGTGGCGAGACCCTTTGCATGAGCATTGAAAATGATTGGCGTGATGAGTCCAGCTGGTGTGCTCACAGCAACAGAGACATCTACGTGGTGGTTCTCACGAATGAAAGAATCCATCCAGTAGCTGTTTGCTTCTGGAACTCGTTGACAAGCCAAAGCCGAAGCCTTGATGATGAAATCGTTGATAGAAATCTTTGTGGCTTGGCCTGAAGTTCCCTTAGCGAGGAGTCCATTGAGCTTCTCACGAACTCTGAAATGTAATTGTTTAGAAAAAGAAAATGCTCAAGTGTTTACAAATCTACATTAATTTAAAAAAAAGGCTTCTATATATCGACTTTTCATCAAAAAATGTTGACTTACTGAAGAAGAGTATCCAATTGAATTTCGCTAGTCAAATAATAATGTGGAATCGTAGATTTGCTTTCGGTGAGTCTCTTGGCAATAGTCTTTCGCATATTGGTCAATGGAATATCTGTGTAATCTTGTCCAGAAGCTGCTTGAGTTGTTGTTGATGTGGCTCCCTTGGCTGGTGCTTGTGAGAGATCAGAGGCAAGAATACGTCCTCCTGGGCCACTTCCAGTAACTCCGCTCAAGTCGAGTCCTTGCTCAGCGGCAAGTTTTTTTGCGAATGGAGAAGCGGATACTCTTCCAGATGATGGTGGTGGAACAGGTGCAGATTGAGGAACTGATGGAGGTTGGTACATTGGGGTTGATGGAGCCGAAGCTGCTGGTGGAGAAGATTGTTTTGGTTGCTCTGGAGCCTTCTCAGCTTTAGCTGGAGCAGATCCACCGGCAGAAGAACTATCATCTTTGAAGTCCTTGAAAGCAGCAACATCAGCTTCACTTTCAACAATAATACAGAGAAGCTTTCCAATCGGAACGTCTTTTGATCCTTCTTGAATGAGGATCTTAGCAAGATATCCCTCTTCTGGTGTCTCAAATCCCATCGTTGCTTTATCAGTTTCAATTTCACAAAGCAAATCTCCTTCGCTTAATTGGTCTCCCTCTTTCTTTTGCCAGCTGACGACAGTTCCAAGCTCCATAGTTGGAGAAAGAGCCGGAAGAGCAACTCTGTTGTGCTTTGGGAGGTTGTCTATAAATTTCATTTATTGTGATATTGCTTACTGCAAATTTTTTAAAACTTACTACTGCTATAGAGACGCACTTGCTTGATGTTGAAAGCAGCGGCATTTGGATATTGGCGAGCAACTTGTCCTACCAGAGCAGAGCTCTTTGCAGATGTGTTGAGAGCGCGGCTCGATTGTGTGAAACCGATGTTGGCCGCAGAAATGGCGGCGGTGGCCGATGGACGGAGCCCTCCAATTGTTCTCAACGGCACTGGGAACTTCGACATTACCTTCAAAAAAGTTATCGAAAAGTGAAAGGAAGTACGGTGGCCAAGGTAATTGGAAAAGCGTTGAAAAATACATTTTTGAGGTGACTTCGGTTTTCAATGTTCACAAACAAAATGAAGGTTTCAAAGATCACTTTAGGATAAAAATAACATGATACAACAAAAAAAATTATGAATGTTCAAGCTAAACTAAATAAACAGGTTAATTCGGTTTGAAAGAAACGTTTAGCAACATTTCCACCTACTCTCCTGATTTTCTGAGAGTTTCTATTGCAATCACTGATTAAAAGTTTATCACAGACTGATAGAATGACGAAAATTTTGCAAACATCATGATTTCTGATGAGAAAAGAGTGTTCGAAAAAATGGAGAAAAAGAAAAAAATTAGACGGAAGCAACGACACTCCACATTTTACTCAAGCGCGTTGTTTAGCCGTTTGGAAAACTTATTTATTTTTCTACAAAAAATTACTTTCTTCCTTCTTTTTTTCTGTAATAAATTGCATTTGAACTTAGTTTTGGTAAAAAAGTTAAATTCAGTAAGGAGGATGACATCACCGATTCAATTTCGTTCATTCAACCAGAAATATGAATGCAATGACGATGGAAATTTCAGTTATTCAAGTACAGAACAGGTACTAGCAAGATAATTTTTTGAAAGTTGAATGTTTTTTACAGAAACGTATTGAAACAATGCTTTTCGAAAACTACAATTCACTTGTTTTGGAGCCTTTCGAATCAACTGGAGATGCGGACCTATCGGAGTTGACTATTCTCCGACAGAAACACATTGCGTATTTGCTCAGGTATCTCAAGAACTGCCCATCAAGCTACGCGGTTAGTTCAGCTACAAAGTTTAACAGTTTTCACTTATAACAATGCTTTAAGACTTTGGATGCAAGTCGTTCATGGATGTGCTATTGGGCAGTTAATGCTCTAAAAATCTTAGACGCTGATATTCCAGCAGAAACTGTCGATAACATCATTGCTTTCTTAAAATCATGTGAACATCCGAAAGGTGGGTATGGTGGAGGACCAGGACAACTAGCTCATTTGGCTCCTACTTACGCCGCAGTGATGTGCCTTGTTTCATTTCAAAAAGAAGAGGCTTTGAAATCCATCAACAAAGAGACTCTATTCAATTTTTTGAAAACATGTAAGCATGAAAGCGGAGGATTCTATATGCACGAAGGAGGAGAGGTAAAACAAAACAAAAAGTGGAAAAAAAGAAAATAGTTTCTAGATTGATATGAGAAGTGCTTATTGTGCACTTGCAACATGTGAAGTCGTTGGACTACCGCTAGAGGAAATTTCGGGAGGTGTTGCCGAGTGGATTATCAGTTGTCAAAGTTATGAAGGTGGATTCGGCGGAGAACCATACACCGAGGCACATGGAGGATACACTTTCTGTGCGGTCGCCTCATTAGTTCTTTTGAACAGGTTAGTCTGTTATCTATTAAAAAAAAGGCAATACTTCACGTGTTTATCACATGGTTTCTTTGTAATTTTCAATTTCCAAGTTCAACAATTGAAGTAGAATCAGTGATCGCATTGATCACTATCTGTTTCCAGATTTCGCCTCGCCGACTTAGAAAGTCTTCTCCGTTGGGCTACCCGCCGTCAAATGCGGTATGAAGGAGGGTTCCAAGGAAGAACCAACAAGCTGGTTGATGGATGTTACAGCTTTTGGCAAGGAGCAATATTTCCATTATTAGATGGAGAAATGGAACGAGAAGGAAAGTCGTGGGAAAAGGGCCTTTTTGAGGCTAGAATGCTCGAAGAATACATTCTCATCGGTTGTCAGTCAGTTCACGGAGGTTTCAGAGATAAGCCAGACAAACGTATGACTGAATACGTTTCAAAATATTTATTTCATCTGTGATTTTCAGCTGTTGATCTATATCATACATGTTACGTTCTGAGTGGATTGTCTGTTGCTCAAAAGTACTCTCTTGCTCGAGATGGGAATATAGTTGGCGGAGATGTTAATATGCTCGTGGAAATCAATCCTGTTTTCAACGTGACAGTTGCTTCTGAACGATTTGCCAAGGAGTACTTCACTAAGCATTAATTGAATAATTCACTTAATTTCACTTTTTATTGCTCTCAATCTTTTTTCTCCTTCAATAATCTCGCTACCCTGCAAAAATGCCCATATACGAGTTTCCGATGTCCCGAATATCTTAAATTTTTCCCGAATGTACTGTTTTTGTATAAATTATTTTTAAACGTTCCTTATTCCGAGCCTAGTTTGAGTGTTAATATAGCACGCCACACTATTTTCAATTGTTGCATGCAAAGGAAATCTCAAGGGAACGATTTCCAGTCATGAAGCTCAAAAAGCGTCCAATGAAGTTATTGGCGAAGAAACCAGCTGCTAAGGAGAAGATTGGAAAAGACCAGAAGAAGAAACAAAAGGCTGCAGATCTTGCTAGCGTAAGTTTTCAATATTTTTCAGACAGTCACGTATCTAATTCGTTATGCTTTTAGGCAGAAAAGGTTATGGCCCAGTTTGAAAGCGGTGCAGTGGACACTCAGAAAAAGAAGAAATCTAACGGGATCTCAAATACCAACGGAACAACTCCATCTGCTCAAGATACTCAAAAATCCACGGCTTCGAATCAGAAACGTCAACTAAAGAAGATTCTCGGCCAGGATGGCCTCTTGGTGAAACATCCAGAAGGTGCCAAGTGGTACAGCTATCAGATTGATCATGTTCACGATGAAAAGACCGAGAAGATGAGTTCCTCTGAAATTCAGAAGCTTCTTGAAGAAGGAAGAGACATTCTGGCACAAGATGCTGCTCTTCTCCAGACGAAAGATAAACAAGAGAATGGATCGGAAGCTTCTTGGCTTTATTCAGTTATTTCGAAAGGAACAGCATCTGATAAAAGAACGGCGATGCAGCTTCAAATGCATAAATCACCAGTACATTCTTTGGAATATGTTGAAAAGCTCATTGCATCCTGCAAGAAACAAGGAACCAGAGATGTCGTTGATATCATTCGTGAGTTATTCAATTTATAATTTATACTAACCATTTGTATTTCAGCTATTCTCGAAGATGTTTTCATCAATCACTGTCTCCCCGAAAATCGCAGACTGATTCCATTCTCGAAAAGAGCTCTAAAAGAGCTTACAGAGCTTTCATCTGGAAATCAACGTTCTCGTCGCAAAATTCTGATGATGTGGACTTTTGAGAATGAGCTGAAAATTCTCTATCAGCAATTCATTGAGGCGCTCGTTGAAATCATCAAAAGACCGTTAGAAGAAGTTATTAAAAGAGCTCTGAAGACGTTGGCGAACTGTTTAATCGGAAGACCTGAGTCGGAAAATGTAAGTTGGAGATTTTTTTCAGAATCAGATAGTGTTTGAATTTCAGTTGATTCTATCGTCACTTGTCAACGCTTTCGGTCATCCAAACTATAAAATCGGAGCATTTGTTGTTGTTCTTTTTGAAGGAATTGCAAGAAAACATCCAGCAATGAGAATTGTTATGGTTGAAGAAATTGAGAGATTAGCTTTCAGGTATAATAATAAAAACAAAACAACTAATTTCATAACTTTATTTTCAGAAAAAACGTAAACGAGCGTGCTCATCTCTATTCAATTACTTTCCTCTCTCAAATGAAATTCACGAAAAAAGATTCTGATCTCTGCTGTCGACTCATGCAAATTTACCTGGCTCTTTTCAAAACAATCGTTGGAAAGAAAATTACGGATAATCGCCTTCTTCCAATCATTCTTGCCGGCGCCAATCGTGCATTCCCTTTCGCAAAAGAAGCAGAAAAACTTCTCGAAGATGTCAAAGATGTCTATTTTCTTGCTCACAACTCCAATTATCGAACTGCGATACCAGCATTGAAGTTGTTATTCCAGTTCCATAAAATGAACGATTACGTTTCGGATCGTTTCTACAATGCACTTTATCGAAAGCTTCTCGATAATTGTCCATCTGGAGCATATGCTCAACTACTCAAATTGATGTTTGATACGATGAAAGAGGATTCGTCTGCACAAAGAATTCGGTCATTCGTCAAACGTCTTCTCCAAGTTGCAGTAAATTCTCAACCTGATTTTGCCGCTAGTATTCTGATTCTCATCTCTCGTCTTCAGAAGTTAAGAGGACCTACCGAAAAGCTGATTGTGCTTACCAAAGATATCGATGTAAGTCTACAATCACTTTTTCAAAAAATATAATGCTTTCTTATTTTAGCCGGCCGCCCGTGTTGTGGACAAGATGCAAAATGACGATGACGATGAGGAACGATACGTGGATCTTGATGTTGAGGGAAATGAAATCGCTAGAAATGAAGTGAAGACTGAAGAAAAATCCGAAGATTTGATTATTGAAGAAGAAGAGGAAGCAGATGATAAAAAGAAAGTTCAACCCGGAAAGCTGGGAGCATCTTCAACTGGAGGATGGGTTCATAGAAATATGGGATCACGTGGAGCTAAATCTCCATATGATTCAGTTGCTCGTAATCCAATGTTTGTCGATGCATCTCATGTTGCTGATAATGAACTTCTTCTTCTTTCTAATCATTATCATCCATCTGTTGCTGTTTTCGCAAAAGCTCTTATGGAAGGAAGAGAAATCAATTATGGAGGAGAAGCACTCAATGATTTCACTCTCATGGCATTCCTTGATCGATTTGCATTCCGTAATCCAAAAGATGTTACAAAGACAACTGGAAGCAGAGTTGTTAGAAAGAAGGCACATGATCCATGGGGAGTTAGAAAGTTGGCTGTTAGTTCTAATGTGAGTTCCTTCCAATTAAAATACTATCTTTCAATAACTCATTTGTTTCCAGGAGTACACTCAGAAGCGTCGTGAAGAGATTCCAGCTGATGAACGTTTCCTCCATCGTTATACTTCAAGTCTCCAAAAGGCAAAGAAAACTAAGAAGGAGTCTGAAGAAGATGATTGGGAATACGCAGAATCTGTTAATTCCGAAGAATTTGACCAAATTCTCGAAAGATTCGAACCTGGAGAACTCAACGAGGAATTCGATATCGACTACAGCAAAGAGTTTGGTGCTGAGAAAAGTAAACGGAATAAGAAGAAGGCTTTGGAAGAAGATGATGTCGATATGGATGAGGATGATGATATTGATTTGAATGATTTGAATGAGGAAGAAGATGGTGGAATGGATGATGACGATGATGATGGTCCCATTGAAGACGACGATGAGGATGATGTTGAAGATGATGGGGAGGAAGAAGACGATGAAGACGATGAAGATGATGAGGACGATGATGATGAAGAAGGAGGATTTGGAGGAAAGAGCTCTGCCGGCATTTTCGGAGAAGATGATGGATCTAGTGATGAAGACATCGGTGCGAACGATCATGAAATGGCTGGAGACAAGTTTGCTGAAATGCTTGAAGATCTTGAGGAGAATGATGATGATAAGAGAGGAAAGAAGAAGGGTGGAAAGAAGAGAGGAGTGAAGAGAGGAAGTGGAGGATTCAGACGAGGAGGCGGCGGAGGAGCTAAAAAGTTCAGAAGACATTAGTGCTCGTTCTTGAATTTTTTGTGTTGTTATCAATTTTGTTGAGTTTCTTTCTGTTTTGTTGTTCTATTATTATTTCTTTTTGTTAACTGTTCCTTTCACTTTTTACCCCAATGTTTAATTTTATCACAATGAGAAGATAAAAATGTTATGCTTTTTGTTACCTTGCGTCTTTGAATAGCAGGAACATTGGTGTCATAATCTTTTCTGATAAGAGTTCTTCTTTGTTCCTATAAAAGTGAGTAGTGGTTGGCATTTTTCTCTTTGATCCCAATGATTCGTCAAATAATTCTTTCATTTTTTCTGTTTTCTTCAGTTTTAACTGACAATGAGTGTCCTTATGGATACAGATTCTATCCGGAAACAGCGATTTGTTACCATTTATCCGAAGATTTATATGATTTCGATGGATCAGTTAGTTATTGTCAAAGAAAGGGAGGAAGATTAGTTTCTTTGATTCAAGGAGAACGAAATGGTATTGCTAGTGAGTTCTCTGAATAAAAAAGACTATTGATTTCTAAACTTCTCGAGTGGGTATAATATATTAATGGAAAATGTTTCAAAATTGAATTCTCAGTTTTTGAAAAAATGGATTTGTTGCTGGAAGACAGAGAATTCTAAATGCAGACATGACTTCTCATCTGTTGGTTCAACCTTGGATTGCATCGAGAAGAAATACTTCAAATGGATTATTTTATAATATCGACGGATCTGTTTTTCTTCCTGGACAATGGACTTCCGGTTTCCCATCTATTCTGATATTGAATACAACTTATTTTTTCAGAAGAACCAAAAACTACAAATGGAGATTGTGTGACTTTCAAAGGAGTTGGATCAAGTGTTGGTATTCAAACTTCTCAATGTTATCAACAACAATATGCATTCTGTAAAATAGTTCCGAATCTTTGTAATGGTGGAATTCAGAACGGATCATTTGGATCAATACAATCTCCTCAATACCCTCAGCAATATTATAACAAGTTGATGTGTTTATACTATATTTATGGTAGAAAACGAAAATGTTTCAATGGATTAACAATTTGATTTCTAGCACCGGAAGGGTTCTCCATCAACATTTACTTTCCACAAATCAACACGGAGAGATATTACGATTTCGTGGAGATTTATGAAAAGAACAGCACTTTGTATCCAGATAGAATTGTTGGGTTAGAATATCGACACATTTCATAATTTGTTATCCCTTTTTCAATTTCAGACTTTCTGGTAACATCAGCGATTACGAGTACCGTTCCAACGGGAGCTTTTTACTCGTAGTCTTCCGAACTAACTACGTTATAACAGACATTGGATTCTATGCTGCATGGAATGTTGAACGAATTCAACCACCAATTGTTTCGAATGCGACTACAAGTGGAGAACTAACATCACCAAATTATCCGAATGATTATGATACATTTGATAATCAAATTTACTACATTGAAGTCATTGAAGGAGCAAGAATCAATATGACTATTGATGACTTTTTAACTCAAGAAACCTTTGATTTCTTGGAAATATTCGATAGTATGAATCAAACGGCATCAAAACGAATTGCAAGATTATCTGGAAACTCTGTTGCTCCATGGAACTGGTTGAGTACATCGAATGTAGTTTCACTGAAGTTTGTATCAGATGGAAGTTATCAGTACAAAGGATGGCATTTGATGTGGAATATGGTCAATCGGAAATGAAATGAAAGAAGGATTAATTTGAGTACTGATAATGAATTTGTTCTGTTGATGTTGGTTTCAGAATAATATTTTTATAACTGGGCAGGAATATAAATTCACAGAAGAAGCACATGGGTTTGGAAGCTTCAACATGTTTTTAACACTATGCCTTTGAATAGAGACTATCCAGGGCCGCGCGAACGCAGCCCCGTTACGCAAAAATTAAGCTGTTGGCGAATCTCAACTCGAGACTGCCACACAGGTCAGCCCATCCGAAAGTGCAATGGACAGGCCTCACCATGGGGATTCCGCCTTCATGATCGCGAAATAGCCCCCAGCCAGGTAAGTTTATGAGTCGCCGGGCTGTGGGGGTAATGGTGGTCAGTGTACCGACATCTGCCGGGTTCCGCCGCCCGCCATGTTTTGTGTGCAGTGGGCGGAGTCATGCCGTTTAGGGAAAAAAGGACGGAGAGAAAGACGGAAGAAGGAGCACCCTTCCTATCTATTTGAACAAAATGAGTTCTGACTTTTTTTTTACAAAGTTTATTGAAAATAAATAAAAATTGAACATTAGATCGAAGAAATACAAGTAATGTTTACAGAGGAAAGAGTAATTTATTCAGATGGTTTCTGTTCGACAGCAGCCTGTTGAATTGGAATGGATCTTCCTTGAATTGCTTCCTTTTTCGGTGCTTCGATTGAAAGTTTTCCATCTTCGGAGAGATTTGAAGCGACAGCTGAGAAATCGACATCTTCGGGAAGAAGAATGACACGAGAGAATGATTTCTTCGAGTATCCATGCTCAGTTTTAACTTCTTGTTCTCCTTGAATTGACAATGTTCTTCCTTCCAAATTGATCTTCAATTCTTCTGGTTTGAACTGAGAGACATTCAAATTGATGGCGAATTTCTCATCAGTATTCACAATCTGAAAATCAGAGTTTGAATGATTTGAAGTAATAGAATCAGACGAACTCACCTCAGAAGAAGTATTTCTTCCTTCAGAAACTGGGACGAGATGGCGTTCCATTCTTCCGAGATCTCTCATCAATTCATTGAAAAAAGAGTGTTGAGTTGGACGATAGTAGTGGTAGAGAGACATGTTGAAGTAGAAGAGCTTTCACAAATTGAGTGAATGATGTTCCATTACAATTCATTCTGCCTTTTATACAAAACATCAACTGTTTCTAGAATATTCCCGTGCATTCCTGTTGAACCCCCGTCCCCCTCTTGCAGACAAAAAGAGAAAGAGTGTACTGAGTGAAGAGACGCAGAGTCTTTATCGTCTGTGTCTCTCCACGTCGAAACACCGCTCTACTTGCTTCAGGGAGCTTCTGGAATGTTCTAGAAGGTGTTGTGAAAGAGTATATAAGGGGGAGCTGTTTCAATGGAGACAATCCACTTTCAATTCAAGTGAATCTACAATTCCAAAATGCTTCTTCTTCGTTCTCCATTCTCTGGTTCAAATGCACTCGATCAACTGTTCGATGAAATGACTGGAGGTGTTCAACTGCCATATTGGAGAGATGCTGATCACAACTCTTTCAATTTCTCGGATACTATTGGAGAGGTAAGTTCAAATCTTGAGAAATTAAACTGATTTATTCTCATTTCATCATTTTCAGGTCGTCAACGATGATTCAAAGTTCTCAGTTCAACTTGATGTCTCCCATTTCAAACCAGAAGATCTCAAGATTCAATTGGATGGAAGAGAGTTGAAAATTGAAGGAACTCAAGAAACAAAGACTGAACATGGATATTCGAAACGCTCCTTCTCCAAAATGATTCTTCTTCCGGAAGATGCTGATCTTACTGCTCTCAAATCTGCAATCTCCAACGAAGGAAAGTTGCAAATCGAGGCACCAAAGAAGGCAAATACTTCTCGTTCTATTCCAATTAACTTCGTTGCTAAACACTGATTTCTTTTCAAACTATTTATCATTGTAATTATGAAAAGTTAAGGTCTCTAATAAATGTTATCTAAAACTTCTAACTTCTGTTCAATTTGAGTTTGAAATCATTTCTAGAAAAAAAATGGACAATCTTCTACATTCAATTTTTGAATTTCCAAATGAACACTTATAAATTTTCTGATTCGGAAAGCAGTTGATGGCACTATTGAGTATGCTTTGAAAAACATACAACTGTCGATAATGAGTTCACTTTATTCCATTTCATATCAAAATTTTCCGTGTAATTTCAAACTCATCCGACTAAAAAACAATACCTTCCACGTACTCTAGTAACCTCCTTGGTCCCATTCCCTAATTCCTTATTTTGAAAAATAATTATTTAGTACCGATAATTTCTAATCACATCATTGTCGACCAAAATAGTATTAGAAAAGTCTCCATTCTGACAAAAAACGATAATTTGAAAGAGTGAGTGAAGTTAATGTGATTGGATTCTTAATGTAGGTTTTCTTTTCAGAATTGATCAATCTTATCAGTTAAATTCTGTTTCACTGTTGACTTTCTTTTGGTAGTCCGTAGACAATTTTCAAAAATGGAAGAGATAGAAAAAGTGTATGCCAGGTTGATTCGAGGTGCAAATGGTTAGTTTTCATTTCTTGAATGTTTTTTGAAGAGCCCGATACAAAAGTGTCTAATTAGAAAAAATCATCCTGTTTCAGAAGACACTCTTTCCGAATTGGTTGATAAGATGAAGAAGGTCTCCAGAATTATAAATGCAATCTATCTCCAACAAGGACTCATTGATGGAACCATTCCACCGGATGATCTTCTCACCGACATTCTCAAGCTGAAATTCACAAAATCGTCGGATGTCGTTGAGATGGATTCCGCAAAAATGAAAGCTGGTGTTGGCTCGTTGAAAACGTTGGCACAAAGTATCAAGCCAACTGATGCGATGAAGACAAACCTGAGATACTACTTGGCTCTGAACACAATTCATGATGCTATCCGAAAACAGACAGATGGTAGAGAATGGCCAGAAGCTAACAACATTAAGACAATCGTTAAAAACTTCAAGGATAATGATATCGCTTTTTCTGTTGTTGACAAGTTAATGGAGTATGTGGAAACGATTGATGAAAAAATCAAGAAAATGGAAAAACCTCACGACTTCAGCAGCCAAACAGGTGTATTAGAAGTGTATATTGCTTTCTTATCTCTCAAAGAAAAAGGAACACTATTTGAATCTGATTCAAAACTCATTTCTCAAGAGCATGTTGATTACAAGAGTATAAACAACATAGAAAGTGTTCTCCCATCTCTCGCTGTAGTTTTCCAAAAAGTCAAAGCTGTTCGAAAGTGCAAGGAGAATAGTAGTCTGTTGGGAAGAGACCTGAATGCTGAAGCAGCAAACTTTGAGAGTTTCAAAAAGATCGACAACTTTTCCAAAGACGACCAAAAAATCCAAGTGATGGTAATTTCTGAGCTCCGTCGCCAGTCCAATTCAGGAAGAAATTTACAATATTCGTTCCCTTTTATGGATTCTGGAAATAATATTGTTGGATTATCAGATGCATTGAAGGATCCATGGATGAAGAGTGTCTTCAAATCTGATAGTTTTCCGGAGTCTCTAGAGGAAATAAGTTCCCTAGGAGAACTTTTGAGAAATATCAGTGATGGTTTAGTAATGAAGGATAAGATTAGCTTGGAATCGCAGAATTTTTTCGAAACAATTCATCTCGTTTCTTCGGTTGATTATAACTCAAAAGAAGCTAAACGTATTGCAGAAGAGTTGACTGAATGTGAAAAAGACATATCTCGAAATCAGCTACAACTTGACGAAATCGAAGAACTATTGAAACAATCAAGAGGATTCGACAACGCCATAAAAGACCTGAAACAAGCTTTCATTAACTTAGTTGATTCTTCAAAAAATCAGGAATTCCAGAAAGTTCTCAGTGA
>GL379966.1:237254-253669 GCA_000143925.2 Caenorhabditis brenneri
TACGCCCTTTAAGAATTGGTCGAGGCCCTGGAACTACAGCTCATCAACGTGTTATTTTGATCGGATCAGTTAAGTTCGACGTTAAAGAATTTTGATTTATATGGTGAGAAATGGAGAGTAAAACCATTAATTTTGATTACGACCTACATCAAAAATGTTTTTTTTTTCGTAAAATAAATTTAAATCAGAATTGGGAGAGAGATTCGAAGTTATAAGTCACAGATCAAAGAAGAAATAGAATCTCAAAATAAGACTTTTACATTGGATTTTGTTCAATTGCTGCTTGCTGAATTGGGATTGGACGTCCTTGCGCCGGTAATAATTTCGGAGCTTCAATAGAAAGTCTTCCTGTGTCAGAAAGATTAGAAGCAACTGAAGCGACGTCCACATCTTCAGGAAGAAGAATCACACGAGAGAATGACCGTGTTGAATGACCATGTTCATTTGAAACATCCTGTTCCCCTTGAATTGAAAGACGTCTTCCTTCCAAATTGATCTTCAATTCTTCTGGTTTGAACTGAGAGACATTCAAATTGATTGCAAACTTCTCCTCAGTGTTGACGATCTGAAAACTCTGTTTTTCTTCTGATCTACAATGAATAATCTAATTTTCTGATTGAAAACTGTGTTCTGAAGTGTATGAAAAACTAAGCCTGGAAACTTTTGTAAATTTTATACCTTAAAACAAATAGCTAATCAGATATTCAAAAACTAACCTCTGAATTAGCAGTAGATTGATCATTGGAAACCATTGAAAGTGGCATATATTGTCCATCCATTCCTCTCATTGCATCTCTAGTAAGGTACATGGATCTTGGATCAAAAAACGGATAAAGAGACATTTTGAGAGTTTAGAAAAATCGGTTTTGAAAGAAACCATAAACAGTTTTGGTTGTATTTATATACTTGTTGTTATTGTTGTCTCGAAGTCTCTGCATGTTCATAGCTCGTCGACCAACAGAGCACATAACAAGGCAACAAGGGTAAACACACTGGTTTCAAGAGAGACGCAGACATATTCTCACTGCGTGAAGGGATCACTGTGATGTCCTCTGGAATCTTCTGAAGGCACATTTTTGTTTTCTGAAAATGGCTATAAAAGACAGCTGGATTTAGACGAAATCAACAAGAAATACATTGTGAACATTCACCTAAAATGCTCTCTCAACGTTTCCCGAATTCCAATTCTCGATCTACTGCTGACCCCTTCTTCGATGAGTTCTCTCGTGGAACTCTTCTTCCATACTGGAGAGATGCTGATCACAGTTCTTTCAATTTTTCGGATACTGTAGGAGAGGTAGCACTCTTTTTCAGGGGAGATTTTGAAGTTATCATAACATTGTTCAGGTCATCAACGATGATTCTAAATTTGCCGTTCAACTCGATGTCTCACATTTTCGTCCAGAAGATATGAGAATTGAATTGAATGGAAGAGAATTGAAAGTCGAAGGATGTCAAGAAATGAAATCAGATCATGGATATGCAAAGAGATGCTTCTCAAAAATGTTCATTATGCCTGAAGACGTTGACTTGGCTTATCTGAAATCAACAGTTTCAAACGAAGGAAAACTTCAAATTATGGTACCGAAAGGTTCAATGAGTACATCTCGTGCTATCCCAATCAGCTTTGTTGATAGACATTGAATAACGCTCAACTCAATTTGATTCTCAATAAATAAATGATACTCATTTTATGACTTGTTTCAGTTCAAAGTTCTCCAAACTCTGCAATGTTTAGTGCAGGTCACTATGAAATAAAACTAGATTTTGATGCAGTTTAGAGAGAAGAGAAGCAACAGAAACATAGTAATTATCCCTCCTCTCATACTGTCCCATCAGAAAACAACAATTTATGATTTTAGACAAGATTTATTGAAAATAAATAAAAATTGAACATTAGATCGAAGAAATACAAGTAATGTTTACAGACAAAAGAGTAATTTATTCAGATGGTTTCTGTTCGACAGCAGCCTGTTGAATTGGAATGGATCTTCCTTGAATTGCTTCCTTTTTCGGTGCTTCGATTGAAAGTTTTCCATCTTCGGAGAGATTCGAAGCGACAGCTGAGAAATCGACATCTTCGGGAAGAAGAATGACACGAGAGAATGATTTCTTCGAGTATCCATGCTCAGTTTTCACTTCTTGTTCTCCTTGAATTGACAATGTTCTTCCTTCCAAATTGATCTTCAATTCTTCTGGTTTGAACTGAGAAACATTCAAATTGATGGCGAATTTCTCGTCAGTATTCACAATCTGAAAATCAGAAATTGAATGATTTGAAGTAATATAATCAGACTCACCTCAGAAGAAGTATTTCTGCCTTCAGAAACTGGGACGAGATGGCGTTCCATTCTTCCGAGATCTCTCATCAATTCATTGAAAAAAGAGTGTTGAGTTGGACGGTAGTAGTGGTAGAGAGACATGTTGAAGTAGAAGAGCTTTCACAAATTGAGTGAATGGTGTTCCATTACAATTCATTCCGCCTTTTATACAAAACATCAACTGTTTCTAGAATATTCCGGTGCATTCCTGTTGAACCCCCTTCTACCTCTTGCAGAGAAAAAGAAAGAGTGTACTGAGGGAAGAGACGCAGAGTCTTTTTCGTCTGTGTCTCTTCACGTCGAAACACCGCTCTACATGCTTCAGGGAGCTTCTCGAATGTTCTAGAAGGTGTTGTGAAAGAGTATATAAGGGGAAGCTGTTTCAATGGAGACAATCCACTTTCAATTCAAGTGAATCTACAATTCCAAAATGCTTCTTCTTCGTTCTCCATTCTCTGGTTCAAATGCGCTCGATCAACTGTTCGATGAAATGACTGGAGGTGTTCAACTGCCATATTGGAGAGATGCTGATCACAACTCTTTCAATTTCTCGGATACCATTGGAGAGGTAAGTACAAATCTTGAGAAATTAAACTGATTTATTCTCATTTAATCATTTTCAGGTCGTCAATGATGATTCAAAGTTCTCAGTTCAACTTGATGTCTCCCATTTCAAACCAGAAGATCTCAAGATTCAATTGGATGGAAGAGAGTTGAAAATTGAAGGAACTCAAGAAACAAGGACTGAACATGGATATTCGAAACGTTCCTTTTCCAAAATGATTCTTCTTCCGGAAGATGCTGATCTTACTGCTCTCAAATCTGCCATCTCCAACGAAGGAAAGTTGCAAATCGAGGCACCAAAGAAGGCAAACACTTCTCGTTCTATTCCAATTAACTTTGTCGCCAAACATTGATTTCTTTTCAAACTATTTATTACTGTAATTGTCAAAAGTCAAGGTCTCTAATAAAGTTTACTGAATCTTCTATATTGTTGCTATCATCCAACCCAAAAAAAGCTAAACGAATAGACTGCAACGAAAGAATTTTCGAGAAAGTACACAATTGTTTCACCAGATTTTCAAGATTATCCAGGGCCGCGCGAACGCAGCCCCGTTACGCAAAAATTAAGCTGTTGGCGAATCTCAACTCGAGACTGCCACACAGGTCAGCCCATCCGAAAGTGCAATGGACAGGCCTCACCATGGGGATTCCGCCTTCATGATCGCGAAATAGCCCCCAGCCAGGTAAGTTTATGAGTCGCCGGGCTGTGGGGGTAGTGGTGGTCAGTGTACCGACATCTGCCGGGTTCCGCCGCCCGCCATGTTTTGTGTGCAGTGGGCGGAGTCAGAAAAGGGAAGAGAAGAAAAGAGAGTGCGCGATGGAGGGAAGAAGAAGAAGGAGAAGAAGGAGGAGGGGGTGTGTTTCTACAAAAGGAAGTCAAGGCTCCTAAATTGGGAAAATTTTCCAGGGAAGAATAGAACTTGAATATTTTCGAAATCCAGGGAATCATTTATGAACTCGTAATTGAAAAAAAGATGATTTCAAGACTCGGGTGAGGAGCAGTGAGATGAAAGACAAGACCTGGATGCAACTGGCACGTAATCATGGAGCTGAGTGGAACCAGATCATGACCCCAGCAAGAAAACAGGAACAAATAGAACTAGAACTCTAATTTGTTTGCTATTCTTTGAATTCTGGACAAATGAAATGAAATTGAAAAAAAATAGAAAAACACAAAAATGAATAATGGATGTTCAAACCAGAAATTTTTGAACTTAAAAAAAAATTTTTTTTAATTTCATCTTATTTCCCGAGAGTTTTCATATTTTGTGACACCAATTGCTACTCCTTCTGTTTCAGATTTTTTGGTTGACATTAATCAAAAGTAGTAATGAGTAGGTAAATTTACCCAGGGGGAGAAAATTCTACCCAACCCCGAAAATGCGCTCTAATAAAATATGCGTCACTCATAATAAATGAAGCACTCATAATTAATGAATTTTTCGAATTTTCCGCCAAAAATTTCAAAGTTGGCGCGAAAAATAAATAAGTTTTTCTATTTTTTAAAAATTTTGAATTTTCAAACATGTTTTGAATTTTTGAAATCTTTTATGCACATTTCGTTCTCGTTTGTACAATCCGTCTTGTCAATTCAAATTGTCCTTTTGGCTATCATGCTTGGTTATTGATCGATCGTGTTCGATACCCTCGCTTGGAATAAGAAAAAACAGAGAGTCTAATTAATTATGAGTGACGCATAATTAATGAAGCACTCATAATTAATGAACTTTTATGCGTTTTTCGCCAAAAATTTTCGAAAATTGCGCGCATAATAAATGAAGTTTCGAAATGATTTATATATTTCGATGAATTTTCATACCAATTCTTTTGATAAGTCATCCAACCAAGAATTTCAGCAATGGCCCCTAAGAAGAATGTTCAAGTCCATAATAACATGGCAAAGATAAAAAAACGCCGCACAATAGAGTGCAAAAAGGTTAAAATGAAACCTATTCACTATCATGGGCATTTAGTGAATGAGCAGAGTCTTATTAGAAAAAATCAATGAAACCTATACGCTGTAGTAATTATGTCTTTTTGCTTCTCATTATTCATGCATGTTTTGAAACAAGGCGAAAAGGTTCCCTTGTTTTCATTCAGATTATTATGAATTAACAATTATTGAATTTTACACATTTCATTTCATAGACGTTTTAAGAAAATTCATACCAATTGTCGAAAGTTGACATGTTGATTGTCATCGATATTTGAGAGCACAAGAGTATTAGAGAATTATGGAACATTTCCAATAAAATAGAGAGAGGGAATGCTTCAGGGGATGAATAAGGAATTGTAAGTTCAAAGTTCACAGTATTGAAGATCACACACCCATGTTTCCATTTGTAATGTAACTGCTGCTAGCTTGGTATTGATGTCATCAAATACACGATTGATATTCTCCATATCTGTCGCAATCGATTGAATCTTACTAGCTGCGTCATTCCATGTTGCACACACCAACTGTAAAGTATAAAGTAAAAACTTGTTTTGAATAACTCTGTGACCCTTTTTTCATTACGAGACTTTTTGACATAGTTTCGCAAAACATCAAGTTCTTCCTGCATTTTCATTCGTTCTCGATCTAATTGCCTAACTTTGACTCGAAGATGAAAAATTTCTTCGTTTGAGTCTTCAGTACGATTTTCTATATCTCTAACCAAAGTAGTTCGTGCACAACACGCCATTCTGGAAACAGTTTACAACAACTGTTGAAATTTTACGGATTCAAGCTAAAACACACGCGAAGGAACGATGTGAGATGAGACTTAAGAAAGAGTTGGGTCAAATTCACGACATAAAAAGATGTTCAAAAAATTTATATGTGTGAAGAAATAGTACTCTGTCGAATCAACTATATCGAATATAGCTTTAGGCAAAAGTCCCACTAAAGAAAATCATTTGCTGACATACTTCTCTATTTCATATACGTACTAATAAGACGCATTTTTTTGACAATTATGATCAAGACTTGTTCAACTCAAAGACAAAAATAGTTTCAAAACGTTTGGAAGCTTGATGAGTGAAGCCACCAGGCCAAATTTTTTGAAAAAAAACTTGTAACAAATTGATAAAAAATACTTTTGACTCGATTTTCTGGAAAACACTATACCAACACTGCCCCACGCGGAACCGTTGCCTCACAACAAGTGAGGCAAAAGAGTAGCGTGAAAAATGTGTCACGTATTTTAGTTTCAAAGTCATAGAACAGAAAATGCAAAAAGTTGACAAAGGCAAAACGAACATACTGTTACGGGTTTAGGAGAAAAGTCATCAAATGACTAGTAAAAGATATTCGATCTCGATAATTTTTGCAAGACTTTTGAGACATTTTTCTATTAGATGATAGCCAAATGTGTTGGATAGCGAGAATTTCAAAAGATAGCTGAAAAGACAGAGTTTCGAATTAAACACCTTCAGATTTAATGCTGAGAGAGAGACAATGAAGAGTTTGCTTTTTTGAATTTTTTTGAGATCTTTCACAAAAACCCACACGCAGATATAAGTGAGAATGTCATAGTTGATGCTCTATTGAGAAAATATGTATTTCGTTGAGTGGTCAAGAATTTTATCAATTGATTCTTTTGAAATCATTTCATTGTAATGCGAAAAAGTGTAAGACATTCTAGGATCTTACATCTTGAAGTGAACTAAACAAAAATTAAAGGAGCGCACTTTCTGACGTTCCCAGTTGTGCCTGTGTGAATTCACCCATACTATCCACAGAAAGGAACATTTGACTAGAACATTTTTTGCCAAAAAACAAAGAATTCAGATACTCAAAACACGTTTCATTTTTTCCAGTAAAAAGAATCGTTTACGAAATAAACTTTTATAATACATTTCAAAAAAGCTTTTCGTATTACAATGAGAAATGCAATGGATATTGAAATATTTTGATGAAATACAAAACGACTCAGCCTTCATGTTCCTCTTCGAGTTCTCTCTTGAAGATCATCAAATCATGGTTGAAAAACTTTGCACGTCGCTGTATGTTGAAGTTGGCTCGACAAACACGACACAGAACGAGTCCTATAACATTGTACATTGACAAAAATTGTCAAATTTTGATTTAAAAAACTCACCAAGCTTCTGATGGTCCTCATCAATGTCGACTGCTTCCAATTTTCCATTAGCAAGACGGCAGTCAAAACACATATGAACCACCAAGGTTTCAGTGTCGAAAATGAATTTCGTCTCCAAGTTTGCCTCTTTTCTGGTGGGCATTCTGACATCTTTCGACTTTTCCATCAAATACTTCTAAATAATAATCAATTGTAACTATATTTACACTAAAAAAGCTCACCTTTCTCTTCTCTTGCCACGTTTCACCATGTTTTTCAAAACGTCTTTTAGAAGCAAAAATATAATCATGACGAGGCATTGCAAAAAAAGACAAGAATGAATGTGAAATTGGAGGCTAACAGACTGACATCTTATGCATCTTATGCACTCTTGCTAATTAATTCATGCACACGGTGCGTCAAAAATATGTGTTGTTCCGAAAAAATTGCATGAATAATTGATGCAGTGTGTTCCAAAAACATTATGTGCCGATGAATACTTAATGCAAAGTATTGCGAAATCTTGCTCAGTTCAAAAATCGAATTTTAAATGCTCTGTACAAAAAATAGCGTCGCGAAATACAATTCGACACATTTTGATTGAATTATGAGTTACAAACACTAACACATAGAAGCGTCGATATGAGCTTGCTCAAAAACCCAAAATCATGAGATTATCTTTTGTAAAAAGGATCAAGTTGACAATAGTTTTACCGAGAACACTGAAGTTTTCAGTTAATCTTTGCTTTTCCATCTCAATTTCGAAACACATACATGAAGAGATATGACTCAAGAAGTGGAACGAAAAGAAAGTTGAAAGCAAGGTTTCACATGTTAGAACATCCAATTGCAGTAAAAAGCATTGGGGTGTATGCCAAAAAATAGGGAGGTTATCATACAATAGAAAAGAACAATTAAGAAACATATGTTTCTAAGGTTGGAAAGATGAGAATCAGATTTTGAACTTGTTAATTCTCCCACAACATCTTTTACACAAGTTGAACGTCAATTGCGGTGCATTGTATTGCGAGTTTTCTTGACACGTTTGACAAAACATTATGCAGACAAATCGTTCCATTTTTCGAAGATTAGCCAAATTGTCGGCTGAAAGATTCCACTTTTTTATGAAACAACCGCACATGAGCTAACCTTCAGCCTTCTTTGGTGCTCGTTTTCTGACAGGCGGTTTCTTTTTTGTGCTCATTTTGATCATTTGTTTTCCATTTGAACGTTGCACAGGCTGAACTAACGGAGTACTAATAGCTAAAAATATTTTCTTGCCATTTTCTCAAAAATGAAATACTTACAATTTTCCGAAACAATAGGATAATTCTCTACTGCCATAAGACTTTGTTGTTCTCTGCCATTATCTAGAAAAAACCACGAACTACACACTTAAAACACTCAACTAACCTTTTCTTTCCACTGACATGCACTGTGTGCTCATATTCCCACAATCAATTTGATTGGGAATCAGTTCAGGCTGATCCCATGTGGGAATAAAGTTGTTTTCAATTGTTGGATACATCTCATGATGCGAAGACATCAAGTTGAATGTATCGTCGTATTGTTGAGGGAATGAGGTCGGGGTAGGATCAGGGTAGACAGAAGACATTCTTAGCGGCAACAAATGAGAAAAAATATTCAAAAATGGGGAAATTCGTGAGCAATAAGGCGGAGTCTTCTGCCTAACGTTTCGAAAATCGATAATAATCCTTGGATGAGTTGAAAATTTGAATATGGGGTTTTTTGTTGCATCTAGTTTGTTGAATATCAATCATTTTGTGGATTATCAATTTCTTTGTGAAAAATATGTTGGATTTCAATCTGTTTTTGAAATATCATTCATTTTTTGAAATACCAATCATTATGGTGGAAGAAAAAGGGTTATGAGAATGGAAAAACCTTATACCGATACTGCCCCACGCGAAACCGATGCCTCACCACAAGTGAGGTGGAGGAGTAGCGTAAAAAAGTATCAACTGTTAGTATTATAATCAAGAAGGCTTTCACAAACTATCATCTTGTTGTGATTCTAAAAACTAGACTGAAAAAGCATTTATTTAGTTCGAACGTACAAAAAGCATTCATTTTCGGATAATAACATATATTTTGGCCAGATTAAGCATATTTTTGGATACCAAGTGAACAAAAATCATTGTTATAGTAGCATTTCACAAGCGTCAATAAGGCTCATCCACTTTGAACAACGAACATAGACGTTTTGCACCCACCTCATTCAACAACTTTTTCATGCTGAAAGCAATTGCTTATGGCTATTACCACATAGAGAAAAAACTTACAGCGATATTCTCAAAGAGTAGAACTGAAAGACTGGGTAATAATCTCCAAAGTTATCAGTTATAACACCCTTGCCATTAAAAGACGTGACACGTTCATTGTTTTTAATGTATCGATAGTTGGATTTCGTGGCACATCTCGATGATCGTCGAACATCGGGTGAGCAAATAAAAAATATTTTCACTAATCGAACATTGAGAAGCAAATTGTCATCGGTTAATTCGTTGAAACGCTTCTGCAAGTGTTCTTCATCTCGAGACTGAGCTCGATTATCTGACATCGCAAGAAATCGCATTTTCGCCAAATTTTTGTAGCATTCTTTTTGTCTGTCCATTGACATTCTTCCCTTTCCACCATCATAGCACATGTATTGAGCAAAACGACAAACAGCCAGAATGACCTCTTCCAATTCACTAGAGAGAGAAACTGTTTTACAATTTCTACAATCTTTGCATACTAGTCCATGTCTCAACAGACCCACAAACCTGAAAAACTAGTACATTACACTTGTTTCTAATTGAAAACCAACTTACTTTGAAATGTGCATCGAAAAGACTTCTTTGCAGACGTGATCTCTACCAAGACTGTCAGTAATAACATATTGATCCTTGACACTCTTTGGCAAGCAACTCTTGTGAACATAGCTCACATTACCAGAGTTTCGAGAAGATTGACGAATCGGTATTGAACACGGAATAAGAATTTTGCGTTCACGAGGATTGATCAACAACTGATCATCCGTCAAGGCCTCAACGTATTGTTGTATGTCTTCGGAATTTCTTGAAACTCCCTTTACGTGACCGATTGGGCAAAGTTTGATTGTGCAGATAATCTCAGCAATATTCTTGAGCCTTCTGTTGAATTTTCGAAGTCTTTTGCTAGTCTTGTAGTACTTTCGAAGCTCTTCTACACTCTCACACAAGCCGATAATTTGGGTTTCAAAAGACTTGTTGATAGTCAACACACAATGGCCAGAATTAGAGTAGTTTTTCTTCACAATACTACTTTGCTGAGAATACATGGATACTCGGTTCAACAGAAATTGAAAATGGCACAAATGCTCCATGTCACAGAATTTTCAGGGCGTTCCCAAACGAAACATCTGTTGCCAGATAGAGGAGACTAGACGACTAGGCTAAACAATGTTCTAACATCACTGAAAAAGTGACGAAATGACATCAAATGAATAGTCTGACAGAATCTGTTAGTGGGAACCCTATCGACTGTTTGTAAGTGCTTTAACCAAGAACCCAATACGCAAAAAATATCAACTAGTGTTTAATTTTTGAGTTATCACGCAATATGGTTTCAAAATCTTTCAAAGTAGTAAACGTGAGACATGATTCATCTTTCTCATCTGGTTCGCAATAAATTTCAGTGTTCAGTACATATGTATGCTTGTTCAAGACTTCCAGTAACATAATCCTGTAATGTGTGTAACTCTTGTGAGTGTGACTTCACCACTTTCTTTTTGGTGCAATTTTTAATGCACATTTTCCCACTCATAGAGATGTATTCGTTACGTAAAAAGTGTATGGCGGATGTCAATCTGAATACATCACGGGTAGAAGCCACAAGTATTGCATCAGCGTCTAATACTTGTATGTTTTCAAAAATCCTTTCTGCATACTGGAAGGGAAAGCAGACGTTGAAGCAATTTCTGATAAAGCACAATAATTAACACGAGAGTTCAATCATGAGGTTGGGCACAAGCCTTGAATCGCCAATCAGAGACCATTTTTGGTATAGGATCGAATGTTTCTATCGAGTTTGTTTCACTGTCAGCTACTTTTACTGAGCGCATTTAACCAAGTTGCCTAATCGTCTTTGAGTATCTTGTTCTAACAAGAGACACGGATCAATGAAATCAAAAATGTCAAGGAAATTCACGTACATCTTCGTTACATCAACTTACATATCATCTCAAATGACATTAAAGTCAGTATTCAATTATAGATATTTTTCCACAAGTATCTTTTGCGACTCACTCCTTTCGTGTTCCACAAAACCCATTGGGTACAATTTTCTCTAGCCTTCCAAATGCGTACAATTATCGCCACTGCTCTTGTTTCTATTGAATTCCAAAAATCTCTATTGGAAAAAGATATGCGTCATTTATACTGAGTCTATTTTTTCTACCTAAATCATGAATCTTCTTTTCATGGGAGGAGGAGGAAAATTATGTGTTCGATTATCGCTACTGATCCTATTTGTTTCATTTAATCCGGACTTCAAGGAATAGCAAACAAATTGGTGTTTTAGTTCCTGTTTTCTTGCTGAGATCATGATATGGTTCCACTCAGCTCCATAATTTCGTGCCAGTTGCATCTAGGTATTGTCTTTCATTTCTACCTAAGTCATGAATCTTTTTTGCGGGAGAAACAAGTTATGCGTTCGATTTTCTCTACTGATTTCATTCGTTTCTACCTAAATCATGAATCTTTTTTTGGGGGGGAGAGGTTATGAGACTGGAAAACCTTATACCACCGCTGCCCCACGCGGGACCGATGCCTCACCACAAGTGAGGCGGAGGTGAAGCGGAACCCTTTTTTATTTTTTAGACAGATTTTCATGAACAATTCACAATTATTTGCTGCACATTTCACAATTATTTGCTGCACATTTCACAATTATTTGCTGCACATTTCACAATTATTTGCTGCACATTTATTATACAATTGATATTAGATTGTGCACAATTGAATAACATTTCAATTTTCACAAAGAAGATTGATAAAATCCACATATTTTATGCCCTACACACTTTTTTACACGGGTGACAAAGTTTTTCGACTGTGCTATGCCCTCATTTTTAGGGGTCACCACATTTCAATGCCCCCCACATATTTTTTCTCAGACAGATTTTCATGAACAATTCACAATTATTTGCCGCAACATTTTATGTACAATTGACATTAGATTGTGCACAATTGAATAACATTTCAATTTTCACAAAGAAGATTGATAAAAACCACATATTTTCTGCCCCACACACTTTTTTACACCGGTGACAAAGTTTTCGACTGTGCTATGCCCTCATTTTTGGGGATGCAACTGAATAAAATTGTCACATCTTTGAACAAAAGCTATCGATAGGCTATTACTATTACAAATGTTCTTTGTATGTACAAACGGACGAATTATACACCCATAAAGATTTCTCTATACGCAATATTCAATGCTAATCTCTTCCCCATTGTTTCGCACTTGGTCGTAACTCGGCATACTTTTTTGCTGTTTCAACACAACCTTCAATGTAGCCAGACACAATTTTCTGACCCAAACCATCCTACTTTCTTCATGCCACAGATAGGACAGGCAAACAAGAAAACATATGTCTAAAAACCACACGTTTTGCTTTTGTCTTTTTCAAAATGGTCCGTGCCCCATCTCATATAGCAAGTGTGTATTGTTTTCATCGTCGATATATTGTCAAAAAGTGACTTCTTCATCTGCGCTCAGCGCTCTCTGAAACATCCCTAAATGTTCAATTCTCCTCTCAATTAAGACAGTCGTTCAAAGGCCCGTTGTTTAGTATTATGTCATATCTTATGCCTCTAATTCGGAGATCTTTTGAGAAGATAAAGGCACCTTTTCTTTTTGCGGGGCAGATGGTTTCTCAATAGACGGTGATTTGTTGCACTGTTGCTATGGGTTTTGGCCAGAAGTAAGGACACTATTGGAGGGATCACCTATTTCTGATGTTTTCCTTTAGAATGCATAACAAGTAGGCATACAATTTTTGTTTCAGAAAGAGATGAACTCTCAAACACATTTCAATTCCATTGTAATGTAGAACATCCCATCCGTTTGTAGGCAAATATGAACGTGTTTTCAATGCGTCCACACATGAATTTTAATTCGGCAAGCAGGAAATTATAGATGATGAAAGCACAAATTTATAGTCCATTAAGAAATGTTTGAATCTACAAGTCTGAAACCTCAGAATAGATGGAAATGTATGTTCCATGAAGCTTCTGAAAACAGATATCACCCAAAGAAAAACCAACTCTTATTGAATTGGTGTGACCATCGTTTGTCAATATTATGCAATCAGGAAAGAGGAAAAGATGATATCAATGGAGAGTGATGTAGGGAATGAAAAATCCAATGATGGTTTATTCATCACATTTCATATATGGTTAGAAAGCAGAAAACTTCACTGAATAACATAAATCAGTGTTCTCCACATGAAATTGGTGTTTTTCAAAAAACTTTGGTGACGAACATGACAAAACTTGCATAATAACCTAGTGTAAACTGTGTCAAAACAATGAAACACAGCATTTCTGCCACTTTAACGATTATACGATTGAATATCTCCTTCCATGAAATTAAATTTTAAATCAGAGTCATTCCCTGAGTTCAACTAACGTTCTATTTCACTGATGCTGCAGACAAATGTATCCGATGGTAGCATTTTCAATAAAATTCACAAGATCGTCCGTAACATTCTTTATTTTTTGATTAACACTTAGATACACATCTTTTGAAATCTCTTCACCAAAATATTCACAAAATGCACTAGCAACACCAGATAAGGGAAAAGTTATGCAACACTGATTATTTACAAAGAGTGAAAAAACTAGTAGTCCTATAACTTTTTTGCATGGATTGAGGGTGGCCTACAAGAATTTATGATCTGCCGTACATATTTCTAACATTTTCTCTATGAAACCAGAGACTATCAGTTGAATTACTTCATCACACGATCGAAAAAAATGTATTCGGACCTTTCACTAAAAAGGAGCGGAAGGGAAAAACACAGAAAATCAACATGTGCCCTTTTCTATCCCGTTCATAGCCGGCTGCGGCGCATCAGCCAACAACCGCATTTATGCCGTCAACAGATGTTATCTTTTCGGGACATTTTGCATTTTCACAGAAATCTTAATGAACTGGAAGGGAAAAATGGACTATCCATTTCAAACTAAACAGAAAGTTTAACCCTATGAAGAAACTGGAAAGAAGCAATGATTAATATAAAAAAGAAAATGATCAAAACACCAGATACGACGATTGAACTCAAATTCACATAAACTATGACTTTAAAAGTATATCAAATGTATACAGACGTGTTGATGAAATAACGACATATGCCAGCTTCATAGAACAAAAGGATTGGACATACAATATTCACTGCGGAAAGTGCGCTCCACGGACAAACTTTGAAGACAATATGGACAGCGAAAATGTTAAAGCTACAATTGCAAAATGAAATAGCCTACAGAAAAAAAAACGACGTGTGGCCTTCTTCTATCTTATGGCACTCAAGTTTTGGGTGAATAGAATTATTCGATTGCAAACAATTTTGACATCCTTCAATAAGATCAAAAGGCATGACAAGAGGCATGAGATCAAGAGTCAATAAGATTGAGCGGCATGACTAATAAAAAAGAAGAGAGAACTAATGACCCTAACCAAATACCTAACACTGAAACCAGGTTCTTATGGAGCCTCACCACAAGTGAGGCGACAGGAGAACCAAATTCAATAAGCTACATACACATTGAGTCCAATTTTCAACAATCTCTGCTGTTGTTTTTTCATAGCCTGGATACTCGTCACCGCTCACCGCGGCAACTCGTACCCTAGGCTGTTTCTTTAGGGTAATAGGTTCCGGGGCGCAAGTATTTTTTTCCATTTTTCAAAGCATCCGGCTTCTAATTATCAATAAACTCCCCCTCCCAGAAAAAAATGAAGATTTTGACTAGCATATGCGCAGAATGGTGTGTCTTTCGCCGTTCAATTGAACAAGACACACAAACATACACATATGAACGCACATAGTTAATGTAGCACTCATAATTAATGAACACATCAGACACCGATTTATCGGAAATATGTATTTTGAATCTATTGGAAATTTTTTGTTTCAAAGAAAAAAGACGTGTGTACTAATTCCTGTTTCAAGAGTTTCAGAAAATGTACTAGACCCATACAGATAGGTTTGAAAACTATTTGAGCCCATTTAAGAGAAAAGGATATGACGCACGCAATTTTTTAAAATTTTTGGCAGAAAAAAGTAAAAAGTTTATTCGGCGTTTTTATTTATCTTTACCATGTTATTATGGACATGAAAATTCTTCATAGGAACCATCGCTGATATTCTTAGTCGGATTATCTATCCTCATCTTGAAAACAAATTTTGAATCATTAAAGCTTTTTTTAACTAAATAAAATGTCCGCCCAAAAATCCAAACGCTCATTTCAGTATGCGTGCCGCGTTTTAAATTAATCTGAGAATTTTCGAAAATTTCTGGCGAAAAACGCAAAGAGTTCATTAATTATAGATTCAAAATACATATTTCCGATAAATCGGTGTCTGATGTGTTCATTAATTATGAGTGCTACATTAACTATGTGCGTTCATATGTGTATGTTTGTGTGTCTTGTTCAATTGAACGGCGAAAGACACACCATTCTGCGCATATGCTAGTCAAAATCTTCATTTTTTTCTGGGAGGGGGAGTTTATTGATAATTAGAAGCCGGATGCTTTGAAAAATGGAAAAAAATACTTGCGCCCCGGAACCTATTACCCTAAAGAAACAGCCTAGGGTACGAGTTGCCGCGGTGAGCGGTGACGAGTATCCAGGCTATGAAAAAACAACAGCAGAGATTGTTGAAAATTGGACTCAATGTGTATGTAGCTTATTGAATTTGGTTCTCCTGTCGCCTCACTTGTGGTGAGGCTCCATAAGAACCTGGTTTCAGTGTTAGGTATTTGGTTAGGGTCATTAGTTCTCTCTTCTTTTTTATTAGTCATGCCGCTCAATCTTATTGACTCTTGATCTCATGCCTCTTGTCATGCCTTTTGATCTTATTGAAGGATGTCAAAATTGTTTGCAATCGAATAATTCTATTCACCCAAAACTTGAGTGCCATAAGATAGAAGAAGGCCACACGTCGTTTTTTTTTCTGTAGGCTATTTCATTTTGCAATTGTAGCTTTAACATTTTCGCTGTCCATATTGTCTTCAAAGTTTGTCCGTGGAGCGCACTTTCCGCAGTGAATATTGTATGTCCAATCCTTTTGTTCTATGAAGCTGGCATATGTCGTTATTTCATCAACACGTCTGTATACATTTGATATACTTTTAAAGTCATAGTTTATGTGAATTTTGAGTTCAATCGTCCTATTCTGGTGGTTTGATCCTTTTTCTCTTTT
>GL379967.1:0-15144 GCA_000143925.2 Caenorhabditis brenneri
GCCTTGATCATTTGAGAGTCAGTCGTGACTGAGCCAACATGCAACACATTTGGAATTCACCGATAAAAGTACAGACAACCTAGTAATCAAGAATCCTTCATCACAATCCCATTGCACTATTCTCAAGTTTAATCAACGTCTAATTATCGAAGCAATATTACAAGTTGAAGGAACAGTAAAAGGAGAAATTCTTTGGAAATAAACATTTCTCAGAGAAAAACTTGACAAATAAAGCTACGAAACAAGCAAGAGAGGCCGCTCTATCAAAATAATTCACTCTTGTTTTTCTTGCAGTTACCGAAGAAGTCCGAAGAAGTCCGAAGAACTAAAAGATTTAAAGTGCAAAAACTTGAATCTGCTTGCCGAAACAGAAATTATTTAAATTTCTTATTCTCTTATGTTGTACACAACTTTATGATTTTAATGCAAAACTCACCAGCTCATTGACGAATATGGTTGATAAAAATGAAAAAGAGTGAAACTAATAACTTCTGGTCACATATTCTTGGGGTATTTATAGTGAGACTGATCTATATTCCATATGGATTATATAGTAGACAGTGACATAGACAAAACTAATGAGGAATGGGAAAAACAGTAGTTAAGAGAGTATATCAATTGGGATGAGGAAGTACGAGGCTTGTATTCTGATTTTCGAATTTAGTGGGGAAGCTTGCAATAAGAGAATTCTAGAAAACTAGCTGAAACAGAGAATTGTTTAATTCAAATGCTCGATAGGTTCAGCAAGATTCATTTCTCATTTTGAGAATTAGACAGTTGGTAGAAGTGATTTTAAACTTTTTAAACTTCCATGTTTGAACTGCGTAGTGGTCCCAATCATTTCGATTGAGGAAAAATAACAGTTTTGAAACAGAAAAAAACACGATTGGATAGCTTTTTTCCTTGATTATTTTAGATTATTTCAGAGCAGTTTTGAACTTTGTCTTCCAAACTTACAGACAGGTGGTCTACTAGAACATCCAGAAAGTGAAGAAAGTGAACTGAAAACCAAGAAATATCATTGAAATACTAAATATGTCCGGTTTCAGCAACTTTTTTTTGTTGGTATCAAAATCTATTGTTTCGGTATTTAGTTTTTGTCCATTATTCGAAAATCAGATACAGTAAAAGTTACCTTTTTTCAAGGACTCAAAGGAGAAAAATTTTACTAGGGAACTAGACAGGGGTCATTCTATTAAGGATATTTCAATAGGTTATTGCGAGTGTAGCATTACTGGAAAAATTACTGGAAAAAAAGACAGTTTCCAAGATTTTGGAAGGGTACAATATGACAAAAAGAAAGTAAAAATTACATTTACTGGTCGAAACACAAAATGTTTTTATCTCTGTTTCAGTCACTTATTCAATGGTCCACCATTTAATTCTTCCAGATCATCAGTAGTTGGCGGATGTCATCGCACTTCAGAGAGTTTCCGAACACGAATCACATCCAAGAATGAATGCCGAACTATGAAATCTAACATCATTTCAAAAGAAACCCTGAACATTTTATGATTCTCTCCAAATGTTGCAATGAAAAATGAATGTTTGATGCCTAATAAAAAGTTCACGAAACGTTGAGAAACCATAGAAAATCCTGGATCAGCGTAAACTATTTCAATCCCTTTTTCTAGATTTTTTGAAACACATAAAACGAATGATCATCTGAAAAATGAGTCAGAGCCACTTAGCTATATCTGTTTCAAATAGTTGGTAAATTAGGGGTCTGCTGCCAAATCTAAGTCGCATACACACCGTGGTCCCAAATTTTTATTCGCGTTAAAAAAAATCAAAAAAGTAATATCCAAGCATTACTCCGAGAGTATTCAAATAGGGGAACAGAGAATGAATTTTGCATTGTCAGGGGAACTTCCAGCTAGAATCTTCCATTCTCCGCCAAACTTGGATCTACTCGGATTTTATGGAACAGAACATTAAGAAGATCTGGTCATACTGATGAACTAATTGGATAAAGAACACTTTCCAGGCAATCCAACATGATTGCAACCGGGAAATTAGTTTTCTAAACCTAAGAAGTAACTTTTTTTTTGAGAATATTACTGTTCCAAAACTATACGAAAAAAAGGCAACCCAAAAAGTACCAATCTCTTTGCTGGTTAACCTGCTGGAAATGTGCAAGTTTAAAGAGCATACAAGCAGATTTCATAAGATTTCACTGTGGTAGGTAGGTGCACTGTTCAATCAGTCGTACATATTTTCAGTTTAAAAATGTCACTGTTTCTAGGCTAGCTGTGAAAATAGGAATCCAGGTGTTTCCAGTCGTTTTGCCGGCTGATCAGCTAACAAATAAACGGGGATAATTTGTAGAAAACAAATCACAAACTACTTTCATTCTCATTAAAGCAGTATTTTTCAATTTTTCCTTCCTGTCTTTTTGCTGTTCCAGTGCTGAAGTATAGGCTACTGGGAACTTTCATGGCAATATGGTTTTTGTAATGCATAATGCTAACGAAAAAAAAGTCAATTTAACTCATCAATGTGCCATAAAAATTTTCAATGTTAAAAAAAAACTTTTGTGATCGTTTGACCGGTAAGAAAGAAAAACGGTATTCGATATATCGAATAATAATTTTCAATTTTATTTCTGAGAATTGTCAGAACTGTTATGGTGTACTTTTCAGAAACTCATCTTACTGTTTCAGTAGTAGCATATAGACAGTTCTAAATTTTCATGGCACTAAGTTTGGTCTTCGAATATTTCGGATTAATGTTTTTCCAGCTTTTGATGAATAAATATGTTGACGATCTTTCATCATACCAATCACAGTAAGCTATCTAAAATGAATATAAGCCATCTGAAACATTGAATATTTCCGATTCTCCATTGTGTTTCACTCTTACTCGGGTAAAAACCGTTCATCGAAAAATAAATAAATCCAGGTTATTTGGAGGAACTGGAGCTTAATTTTGTTATTGTAATACAAAAAAAGGGAAAACATTCATGCCATAGCCTCATGATAAATATTACGAACAAAGTGAAATATAAAAACTTGGTTTCATATTCTCTATATCTGTTTTCAAAATCATTACTGCACCTTCCGAAACCGAATTTCCTCGAATAATTGAGTAAAAAATTGCAAGAAACATTATAATTTTCTACTCTTATTTCTGAATTTCAGGGTCACAAAAGAGCACAACCGCTTGCAATATCAACGTCAAATTGTTAAAGAAATTATAATCCATTCATGAGGCAGCTAAGCACATAATAACCAAGAATAATAACCACGGGAGAAATATAAAGTATTTGTAACAGAGGAAATTTGTGAATTTACAAAAAAAAAAGAACGAGAGGATTATCACAAAAGAAGCATGGCCATGGCAACAATGAAGAATTGAATGAAAATGTTCTGTTGAGTGGCGGAATCCGGTTGAACACCACTTCCAATACGTCCTCCACGAACTGGTGGGCGAGGTGGTGGGACTACAGCTGGGGCTGAAAATAGAGGATAGTTCTACTAAAATGGGAAGAAAGTTTCGTACAAGAAGCCCGGTCGTGATAAAAGTGAACTGAAAATTATAATTAGTTGAAACAAGATCGATGAAACAAGAAAGTCATTTCTGAAAAGTTGAAAACCTGAATTCGGAAAAATCTATCGAGTTGTTACAAGTCATACATACTCCAGAATACTTACGCAGAAGCTGATTTGTTTTAAAGGAAGATTTTGTAGCTGTAAACATCACAGCTAACACAATCACATCACCAGGTTGTTATCTTTACTATAGATTTCCGCTTACATTGTTTCAAATAAGCTTTTTCAAACTCAATGCAAACCCTCACAAACACTTTTTAAGAATTTCGAGGTATTTAGCCGGTCACACTGCACATGTTAGTTAAGATTGAAACTTCAGGGACCCGGTTCTAATTTGGTCAGCCGTGATACGTTGCAAGATCAAAATACCAATGAACGATCTTCATAACGGACTCCATACTAGGTTGAGAAGCTGCAATCAACTTATATAGAGTCGATGAAACGGGAGAAAACCCGATTCAATGACTAATCATTTTCATGAAAGCTGACGACTAAATTTAGCAGGAATGGAGTGTCGTTCTGCGAACGGTGCTTCCAAAACTAATGGAGTGTCTCATCCACCTGATCGAAAACAGAGTCATTCTAAGGTACGACATTTTACCCGTGATCACCACAAGCATAGCATAATCATGCCAGATTGAAAGCCCTACACCCTGTAGTAATACCTCCGTTATTTTTTCCCGAGCTTTCCCGGAGCTTTCAAAAACTCAACTCAACCTTCCCAACCACTCTTTGAAAACCTCAAGAGCCAGAATCACAACTTTTAGCATAGATATTCCCAGATCTATTGGGACAGGTGTGGTATGAGACAGCACTATAATTGCAGTATCTATTTCTAGCAGAGCGAATAAGACAACAACCAAACTGAAAACTACAATCATTTGGTATAGAATCGATGAAACTGAAAAAACTTCTGAAACTAGGGAATTTTCATGGAAGTCGAGAAGAAATTTCGCAAAAAGGGGTGTCTTAACGCTGTTGTCAGACATCAGATAGTATTTGAAGGACTTACTCGAAAAGATGAGGTGTTTTAAGCCATGTCTTTGTAACTGTAAACACCACAACTAACGGCTCTATCTGCTTTTAGAGGTACATAGGAGAAAACAGTCAAAATGGAGGTACATGGTCAAAATAGAGGTACACGGTTAAAATGGAGGTACACGGTTAAAATGAAGGTACTTGGTCAGAATGGAGGTACTTGGTCAGAATGGAGGTACATGCCAGAAATTGAACCAGTTTGGCCCCAAAATGTTCTTAAGGCAGGCAGGACCCTTCTGTAAGTCTCAATCAATATTTTTTAACCTTCCTTCAAGTGAAGGCTTCTTGTTTTATTTTTAATCGTTTCATTTTTGTATTTCTTACTTTGTTGCACTTATACAAAAGTTACACTCATTCAAATTGAGAAAATTTTTTATTTGAGGAGAAGTGATGATATATTTGAAACTGAACATATAGATTAAAAGAAAATTTGAACATGTTCAGCACAGTACCTTAATTTATGGCTTTTGACTTCTTTCTCCTCGGAGACTTCCGTGATGGTGGTGTAGAGGTGGTTGCTGGTTTTAGGTCTCAGTCCTAGAATAAGGAGTTCTCGCTCGATAATTCAGTGTTAACTTTACACGTGAATCGAAATTTTTGTTTTTGAAATCGAAACTGTTTAAGGGGAACACTCTTTAGTAACTAGCTCCTATCTTTTGACAGGAGCATTTTCAGCTTGAACATTCAACTACAAAGTTGTTCCTTATGTAATTTTCATTTTTTTATCACATCATTTTTTCATGCCATGGCTAGTTTTGGAGATGTGACCCACAGAAGACCAAGTAAAATCAAATGAAAAGATTTGGAGTTGCCGGTTACTTTGAGGCCGTTCAAAATTTTTGGGGCAGTTGAAGATCCTTGGATCCGTCCGTTCGGAATAGAGCCCAATTTTCTTACGAGTGATAGGATGGTGTTGGGCCTCCTGTAATCAAATCACCATTTTCGTCATCTGATATTTCATTCAACTCTCCATTTCCCTCCACAACAAAGAAGGAGTTCTACCGTAAAACCATCAACCACCTCTACACCACCACCACGTAAGTCTTCGTGTTGAGGCAGTTGCGGGGTGGTGAGCCCATGTACTATCCTATTGAGTACAAGTGGCATAAAATTAGGATGACAGTGAGCACAGCGAGATTTGCAACGTTTCATTATCGTAATAAATGACAAGTTGATGGTTCGAATCTCTGGATCTTGAAGCCATTGGCATTGAACGTCTGGTCGGTGCCAAATCACTGCTGCGCCTTCTCGGTAGAACCTCTGGCGGTACTTCCTTGTCGAGAAAATGATAGAACTCAGAACTGATTGTATAAAGAATTGCGAAGAGCTTCCTCGACCTCGCCACGTTGAGATGGTCAGAATGATAAGGCAAGGGTCAATAAACCAGAATATTCGTAGACATAATCAACTTCTCATGTATTGGCAGCAAATTTTTTCATTAATTAGAGTCTACGAGTTAGACGATTACAGGTTGGGGAAGTATGTGTAACATTATTTCCACAACACTTCGAGAACAAAGAAGTCAAAAGCCATAAATTAAGGTACTGTGCTGAACATGTTCAAATTTTCTTTTAATCTATATGTTCAGTTTCAAATATATCATCACTTCTCCTCAAATAAAAAATTTTCTCAATTTGAATGAGTGTAACTTTTGTATAAGTGCAACAAAGTAAGAAATACAAAAATGAAACGAATAAAAATAAAACAAGAAGCCTTCACTTGAAGGAAGGTTAAAAAATATTGATTGAGACTTACAGAAGGGTCCTGCCTGCCTTAAGAACATTTTGGGGCCAAACTGGTTCAATTTCTGGCATGTACCTCCATTCTGACCAAGTACCTCCATTCTGACCAAGTACCTCCATTTTAACCGTGTACCTCTATTTTGACCATGTACCTCCATTTTGACTGTTTTGTCCTATGTACCTCTAAAAGCAGATAGAGCCCAACTAACATCATCTTGTCAAGTCATAAGCCTTATCCCTTTATGTAAGTCCCGCATATTTTCCGATTTTGGAAATTCCGACCCCCATCCTTCAAACTAAATTCAAACCTTCCCAAGCACTCTTTGAAAATCTCAAGATGCCGAGAACATACATAATATTAATCCAGATTGACTATAGGGCCTGGATATTCTCTGATTTTATCGTAACAGTTGCTACACATCGCCGAAATCGCAGCATTTTATCTTACCATGAGAGATCGCACACTAACTAAACTGATAAATTACAATAAGCTAGTATAGAATCGGTGAAACTGAAAAAAAGTTGATCCTAAAACTAAACTTCTTCATAGAAGTTGACGTAGAACTTTAGCAAAAATAGGTGTTTTTTGCGAACAATGTTGCCAGAAATCAGATAGTTTTTGAAGAACTTACTCAAAAATTGAAGAGTTGTTTTGAGGCATGATCACCACAACTAGCATCATCTCGTCAAGTCATAAGCCTCATCCCTTTATGTAAGTCACGCATATTTTCAGACCTTCCAAAGCGTGCACACTACATTGCAAAAATACAATCATTTTGTATAGAATCGATGAAACTGAAAAAAACTCGATTCTAAGACTAAACATTCTCATAGAAGCCGACGCAGAATTATGGCAGAAATAGTGTGCCTTTTTGTGAATGGTGGTGATGATAATAAGAATTTTGCTAGCAATTGCGCAAAAACCAAGTTATCCTATAAAAATATCTTGTAACTGTAAACACCATAACTAGCATCATCTCATGGGATTGCAAGCACTACTTCTTGTAATGTTTCCGCATCATTTTAGAAGAGATTAATAACTACGGGCCTAGATATCTTCAGTTGTGTTACGGGACGACAACACGAATATGGCAGTGTCTGATGTTATACAACTAACAACCCTAGGAGAATTGAAATTAAAATGCTACAGCTAACTAATATAGAATCCATGCAACTGTAAACTGAAATTATAAAAACAGTTGTTTTCATGGAAGCCGACAAAGAATTTCGACAAAAAATATTTTTTGCGAACAAGGATGGCAATTCATTTGGTTTCTCTAGCACCTACTCAACAAATGAGTTGTTATAAGGTAAAACTGTGTAACGGTAAACATCACTACTAACCCAATCGTGTCCTAACCACTAACGGTTATTTTTCGAAGTTTGTAGAGTCGAAGAGGCGGTTCATTAAAAATGTACGCGATATACGCAAACAGTAGAATGGTGCGTCGTGCTGCGTTCTGTGCGTTTTTACATCTTGCGTTTATTTTTCTCAAAGTTTTCATAATTGCTTTTTAAAATCGCTGACTATCCCGGTCATCTACTTCCTGTATTGCTTCCTCTACATTTTCAGACTCCCAGCCTCAAAAACGCAGACAATTTCCATATTTTTCCCCGTTTCAGATTCTTGGTATCAAATTACAAAACTAAATTCCAAGATAGTGTCGAGAATTGACTATCGTCCCACACTTACCAATCGGTTCAACTGGTTTCAAGCTCTCTGCTGCAATCTTTGCAATTTCATCATCTGTTAATGATTGATCCGGAAGAACTACACCATCTAAGTATTCTGCCTCTGAAACTTGCTCTCTGGGGGTTTCAGGTTCAGATGGCATTTCAGCTTGAGCATTAATCGAGTTTGGATCAGTGTTTTCGTCTTCGGAATCTTGAGTGTTTTCTGCTCCCGATTCAAACTTAGAATCCGATTCATCGAATTCTGCAGTCTTATACAAATTGAATACACTATCTCTGATATCTTTAGCAAGATTCTCAACTTCTGCATCGGAGAGATCGATATCATTCTGAAATTTCAGCGTATGGCCATATTCTGTGGATTGAATAACTGACCTCATCTCTTCCACTCTCTTCAGCGTCTCCATCTTCTTCCATTCCTTCCAATCCCTTTGTTTCATCGATATCCGAGTCTCCGACCAGCCGATTCTTTGGAATATCCACTGATTTGTCACCGTCATCTCCATCTCTTTCGATTGAAGTTTCTTCTTCGATTTCATCTGCTGATTTACTCTTCTCATCGACATCGTCACGGGAAATTGGGAGTTCAATGTTACTACTTGGGATGATTACTTCTGAAAGAATCGAGCATTTTTTTGAGAAGCGGTGGGAATTGGGAGTTCAATTTGATATGCCATAAATGCTCAAAAATAAAACGACGAGCTCTGAAGAACGTGTTGAAACGGGGAAGTTTCTGCGAATTGAAATAATATCAGGAAATGCAGCCACAATAATTCTTACAACTGATGGTTCTTCATCTTGTCTAAGTGAATCAGTAAGTGTTTTGATATCTTTCGCTTCAAATCGATCGCCAAAAATGTTTCAATGTGTACCGTTTCATTTCTAACATTTGTAGGCCAATAGCTATACATCAATGATCTGTCTATTGCTTTGGAGTTCTCTCATATCGATGTAGCTAAAATCTACATTATGAAGATCATATCTATTTAGTTTACTTTTGCATTTTTTAAGGCTCATTTAGGTTTGATTGTCTCTCACAATCTCGGCTGCAGTCCTCGGCTTTTTGCAATGCATTGAGCAGGGAAAAACTCAATCAGGCCATCTTCTTACCAGCATGCACCGAAATTTTTGAGAGAAGCTGGATGATTGGAGAATGCTACTGTTCGAGTAATGGGCGAAAAATAAAAAGTTCTCATTGAGAATTATTACTTGTTGATTTCTTTTCCTGTCTAGGTGAAACAGTAATTATTTATAAACTATTTTTCAGTTCGTTTCAAACCGATCGCCGACAAATTCCTGAAGTTTACTATTTCATTTCTATCATTTGTAGACAACTAGCTATATAACTCAATGATAATTGTCTGAGGATATAATATCATTTTATAATAATTTTGCAGCATAATACCTAAGTTATGAAGGTCACATCAATTTTACTTTAGATTTTTGGGCTCCATTTGGTTTGATTATGTAAAAAGTTTCCAGAACCGTGGCCGTGGTCTTCCGCTTTTTTTGCTATAAGTTTACCGCAATAATCCAATCAGACAGTTTTTTTGCTGTTTCCTATATTCTTAAATTACAGTTCCAAAGTCTTCACATTCTTCTCTATTATCACTGACACTTTAGTCTGTATCTCGACGATCCATCTCATCGTCAGTCTAATTTAATGAGTTAGCTAGTCGCTAGACCAAAATCTCAAAATGTTCAAATGGAAGTAATAAAAAAATAAACTGATTTTTTTGTCAAACTTTTGCTGTTTTCCAGAAAATAAGCATAACTCAACAGGGTAATTAGGAGTCACCGTTTCAGATATATATGAAATTCTAAAAAGGAATGTTCATCTTACTGCTCAGAGACAAAAGTGAACCTGTTTTGTGAGCTTATTGAAAAAAAACTATTGATTTTCTATTGTCTTCAGAATTCAAGACATTCTGCCCACTGGCATAATTTACAGAAAGATTAGGTTCACTGTTTCACGTACTTGAAAAATTCAGAAGGAAAACCACTCTTTTACTTCTTCTTCGTTACGATTGGTTCTTTGAGTAAAAATTTTGTTAGCCATTCTCAAACTGCCAACAATCTCTACAAAAACAAAAACAGATCACAGCCATCTATAACCCAAAAACCTGATGTTACAGTTTCAGACATGTAAGAAGTCTAACGATGGGCCTTTAGCAATCATTGCTTTATTCTCTTTTTGTATAGAATGTAAATTAACTCACCATTGATGATAACATTTGGTGGGACAGGGTTCACTCTGTCTACCTTCGGTTCCTGTTCATCAACATCTCCACCCTTCAAATCTTCATCTGATTCTCCAGAGTCTGTATAGTCTGGTTTCGGCAAGTCAGGAACGTTTGGAAGTGCTTCTGGTAAAATATAAAGTGAAATGAGGTTTATTGGTAAGTGTAGCTACTGATTAAAAAAATTTGCGAACAAGACAATCGATTCATAAATGGGATGATTGTTTTAAGATAGCAACAAGAAACAGGAGTTTAGGCAAGTTGCCCAGTAATAAAATTCTCATAATTTTGAGAACCGTCACGAATCAGTTTTTGTGAGTTAACATAATTTTGTTATCTGGTTACTGAAACCGAAAATTTTCGTGGAAAACTGGAATTCTTGTGGCCTAGCAAGATGTGACTAGTATTCCTTCTACGTCCAGAACAACAACTTCGGATAACTGTCAAGACTCATCGCTCTTCAATCCTACCTTTTGGCTCACTAGACACATCGTCATACTCATCTCCATTGACTTCTTGATCTCCTGGCAAGAATTCTTGCTTTGGACGCATATCTTGATTGTTTGGATATGGCTTGTAGTCCTTCTGTCCACCTAGATCCTGTGAAACGCTTGGGATTTGATAGCTGTCTTCAGAAGGCTTCCTCTTTGAATCATCATCCTCTTCGAGGTCAAGATCAATTGTTATCGGTTTCAAGAGGTACTCAAATCCTGAAGCCAATTTTATTGGTATTGATTAAGTTGCAGTAGGGCAATGATACCTTTCAAAACTCTTCCATCAGAATCAACTGGGACTGCGATGCCGCCATCTTTGTCAAGGTGTCCGATTCGAGGGTCGTTCAGGTCGTCAGCTTCTTCTTCCTGTAAAAGAGAGCAGTTGCTCATCGGCTATATAATTACAAAAAGATTTTGATCTAAAATTTCTGGTGCAGTTGAAACGGGAGAAATTATGTAACTTGCCGGGATGGTGTTTGCAGATTTGACGTTTAATCTAACGACAAGTTATTTTAGTCATAGGAATAGATCAGATCAGATAGGTCGTGATTCGATTTTTTGGGAACGAAATCAGGTATGGTCTGAACTTGTGAGACATAAACGGCTTGCTTTATTTGTCGAAACTTCCTTTTACCTTAAAGGCGCATCATGATTCTGGCCATGGAGAAGCGTATTTATTCCGTTTCAGAAGCGTGCAATATGCAGTTTTTTGAGAATAAATCGATTAAATGGTTGTTTGGATTGGTTTTTTTGGCAAATTCCTTCGTTATTACAGGCCAATACATAATTTTCGTTCAAAGTTCGAAGAAGTACAGTAATGTTTTCAATCGTCTTGAGGCCTTTCCAAAAACATGTGCGTGTACTTTTAAGGTACAAATATATATCTTTGAACTCTCTTCGCGACGTTCCCTGACTAGAAAACGACAGTTTACCGATCCGTCCAGAGGATGTGTTGAACCACCGTCAAATCAAGGTTTCTTTGAAGCTGAGCAAAGACGAAAATTAATTTGAAGGCTCAGCCTGGGTCTTGCCGCGAAAAAAAACATTTCTTTTTCAAGAAATTGCAAAATATGATTTCTTTGAAAAAAATATGATTTCTTTGAAATAAAAATTGGTAAATGTTCTTTTCATGCTTTCGATAACTCCGGAAACTTTCACAAACGCTCTCATGGTATAGTAAAATTATCCATCGCGGTAGGGCCTCTCGAAAAACAAACCTGTGCGCCTTTGAGAGAAACAAAGCGCTTATGGAACGCCTACAGACCGAAATTTAAAAGAAAACTTTGTGTTTCATATTTCTCATAACCGAATCACTAATAACAATAACAACAATCTTCCAACGTTCGTTTGCAGGTAAATTTCCTTACATCTTCAATTGGAAGTGGCGGTAGTTCCCCCTTCTCCACATATTTCTCAAATAATGTCCCATCAGCAAGTCTTGTTTTCTCTGGTACACTCTCTGAAAAAAAAGATAAAATTTGGCGCCCGAATGGTTAATAAACAACTTACCTCTCCTCACCGCTTTCACCAGTCTTGACTTGTGAATTATACTTGCATCGATCACTGAAAATTACAAGGTTTCATAATAATCTTTTGTGACAAGGGAAAATTCAAGGGAGATAGCTTACCATTAATTAGCACCACAGCCAATAGTAAACTTATTCTGAAAGCAGTACGAAAATTGCAACGCATTTTAAAAATGCGTCAAATTATGACTGTGCACACAAATAATGAGAGAGTCTCGTTGTGTAATAACTATGGTCGATAACTGAAAACGAGAGGAAAGGAGGTGGAAAAGATAGAGTTTTATCGAGGAAAAATTATATTTTATCAGTAGGAGGGAAGATGGTCAGGGAGGGGGGAAATTAGAATGGTTTTGATTCTGAAAAAAATAGGTATGGCGTCAGGATGGAAGGGGAAGATGAGTCAGCAAACACCGGAAGTGGTTAGGAAGAGTAAAAAGAGCTAGGAATTCGGAAGTGATATTTGAGAGCAGTTTTGAGACGCGAGTTGAAAAACACTTTTGTTACTGACCCATTTTTACAGGGTGCGGTCAAATTATTGCAACTGCTTCTGACGCGCATATCTCCTTAACGGAGAGCAGAGTCAGAATATTTTTTCTTGGGTGGAGTACCAGACAAATAATGAACAAAAAAAACCACAAACTATTAGAACCCCTCTCTTTTTACTGGGCTAAATTTGTACAGTTCCGCTCATTCGACCATCACAACGGCACGCGACATTTTTCACACGGCACCTTCCCAAAATTTACCAATACCATTTCTATGTTTCTTATAATTTTGTAAAAATGTAATGATACATTGAAACTATCACGTCAAAAAATTATAGCCCGGTAGATTAAGTTCAAGCGAGTTCCTATCGCATCAGAAACTGCATGCCAAAAGTCTCGGTTTCTCAAATTTTGTGGCGATAACAAAATTTCTCGTATGAAAAAAGTTGAGTGCTATCCTGAATGCATTTTTTGACTGATTTTAGGTTGTTAACCTTGGTGAAAGAGTTTCCGGTACTCACATTATTACTGGAGATTTTATTTGGACGATTATTTTGAAAATTTCGTAAAGTAGGACACTTTTCGAAAAACTAACTTATGTGATCATAGAACGACTGATGACTCTCGAATAATCACCTAACTTTCCAAAAATCATAATTACAGTACATATATACAATTTGGAAAATTTGGGAGGAAAATATCAACTCTATCTAGATTTATAATCACGTAAAGACTGAAGCATCAAAGTGGACAAACATGCGTGTCAGTGGATATGTTCATGGTTTGGGGGGTTTTCATGACTTCTCAAAAAACAGATATATGTCCGAATTTTTTCAAAAACTTAGTAAACATATTGAACTGTAGAACTAATACAGAATATCCTCATGTTTGACTTTTGAAGACAGCTTATATTGTCAGGAAAAAAGGCCAAAATCACTTGAATCGGTACTCGAGCTGAGCTAGTCAACTTCGGCACAGAACTACTCAGTCAAATAAAAAGCTATCGAGCTGAAACTTTGCAAAAATGTTGATTAAAGTCTAATAAACAAAAATCTGTTAGAAAAAAGACGCAGAAAAAGTTTTCAAGCCTTCACCACTGCGTTCAACTCGAGTTGCAATAATTTGGCCGCACCCTGTATATTCACTTTGAACTGTTTCGAGACTGTCATTTTTGATGGAACATTCAAAAAGGATGTTTCATTGACTAGTGTTTCACCAGTACTTTACGGAATTGAGACCATGGGAACTTCATTTTGCAGCTCTAAAAAATATGAAGAATAATAGTTTCACAAGATCCTGACTTCATTCAACCACTAATACCCAGGAAGATTATCTCATGAACTAAATGTTTTGAAACTGCATTTTCTGTTAGAAATATTTTATTTCAAAAGGGCTCTGGAGCAAAGTTGCCCGGAATTCCGACTTCCGACTTCTGCCTAAGAAATTTCACTTCTGACTTCCGTCTTCCGACTTCAGTCCAAGCGAAAATTTTTAGGCGGAAGTCGGAAGTAAAAATAATTTCAACAAATCACGAGAAAAGCTAGGAAATATCGTTTTTAGTCAAAAAATGGAGACTATTTCTGAAATTTTCAAAAAAGTCGGAAATGTTACTGATTTTGAGCAGTTTTTGTGAAAATACCTGCTTCCAACTTCCAACTTTTCGACTTCCGGGCATTTTTTCACTTCCAACTTCCGATTTCCGACTTCCGTCTAACAAGGAAGTACTGCGAAATGATATACTAAAATCGAAATGGTTATGGGGGCAAAAATTCGACCACCCCAAGGTTAGAAAAAGTGCAAAAGGAAATTTTGCGGAAAACTCCCTTTCCCAAGTTATGACGGTCTGAAGGTACCAAATTTCCGAAAAATTGAGGTTTTCGTCAAAAATTCGTAACTTCCTTCAAATTTGATGAATTTGGACAGTTAAAAAAACAAATTGTAGCATTTTTGATGGACTTTTTGAAAAAATTTAGTTTCTGCGGATAGGTGTAAAAATGCAAATTTTTCGAGAATACCCGTACTTAGCACTTTTTGAAACTTTCCTCTGGGTGATCGAAAAAATTTGAAAAAATTCGTGAAAATAGCTTTTAAGTTGCTCTGATTGATCAAGCAATAACATCTGGAAAAAAATTTTTTTTCGTCGAAAAAAAAATTTTCCCGAAAAAATTCATTATTTCCACGTATAGGGATACGTGCTCAAGCCTAAATCTGAAAATTTGGAAGTTGTGAGATCTTGTTTTGAAACAATTTACGGTACCCTATAGTCCACAAAAAACTAAGAAAAAATTATTTTGAAGACTTCACAACTTCATAGGACCGACATGCCTCATTTTCAACGTATCAATATAGGTGGAAATAATGAATTTTTCTCGGGAA
>GL379967.1:15154-38146 GCA_000143925.2 Caenorhabditis brenneri
CGGGATCTATGTAGAGGAGTCTTTTGCAAAAGAAAAGGAATATGCAGTGTCATGAGCCCTCGTCACTTACTCCTCCTCTTCGCACCCGTTGTTCAAGTTACCTAATCGTCGCGATCCTTATCCCTATATAAATACATCTAGTTTTTGCGGGAGGGAGAATGCAACGTATTTTATATTTTTTTTGAGTTCTCTTCCACTCTTTTTTTCTTCCCTCGGGGGGGATGGCACAAGTTGAAGTAAAGTGCGTGAACAATAGCTCTGTGTGAGCTTTTCTTTGTCAAATAAAAAACATCTTGAACAAAGATTTTTTTTCGACGCGCAATCAGTTTTCGCGACAAAATACGTCAATTTCGCGTATCGGGATGAGTTCAAAAGCGGGCATCTGAAAATTATGAAGTTGTGAGATCTTGTTTTGAATCAATTTTCGGTTTCCTGTGGTCCACAGAGAACTGTGAAAAAATTTCCTACCTGACTCCACAACTTCCAAGTTTTCAGATTTAGGCTTGTGCACGTATCCTTATACGTGGAAATAATGAATTTTTTCGGGAAAATTTTTTTCTCGACGAAAAAAATTTTTTTTCCAGATGTTATTGCTTGATCAATTAGAGCAACATAAGAGCTATTTTCACGAATTTTTTCAAATTCTTTCGATCACCCAGAGGAAAGTTTCAAAAAGTGCTCCGTACGGCTTCTCTCGAAAAATGAGCACTTTTACACCTATTCACAGAAACTAAATTTTTTCAAAAAGTTCATTAAAAATGCTACAATTTGCTTTTTTAACTGTCCAAATTCATCAATTTTGAAGCAAGTTACGAATTTTTGACGAAAACCTCAATTTTTTGGAAATTTTGTACCTTCAGACCGTCATAACTTGGGAAAGGGCGTTTTCCGCAAAATTTCCTTTCGCACTTTTTCTAACCCTGGGGTGGTCGAATTTTTGCCCCCATAACCATTTGGATTTTAGTATATCATTTCGCAGTACTTCCTTGTAAGAAAAAAGTCACTTCCGGACAACTCTGTTCTGGAGCAATTTTCATTTAATCCTGTTTTCAAATTATACTATTACAACAATTTGTGATACACTACTTTGAAATTGCTCAGTTTATTAATAGTGTCCTGGCGTTAGATTTGTTCACTGTTTCTATCAATTGTCAATGTTGGATGTCTTAGTTAATTCTGCTGTGTGGTGGTAACAGTTTGAAAAAAACGCAATAGACTCGTTAAGTTTATTACAAAAAATATAACCGATTTTGACACTCAGTTCACAGTTTTCGAGAAGGATCTTCCATTGTTACTATGAACGGTGGCAGTAGACCGTGCTGCGTATTTGCCTCCAGGTAGACAGATTAATCTTCGGAATGAATCTGCAATTCAAACATTTCAATTAATTTTTTACACTTTATAGAACTTACAAATAGTTGCTCTCCGATAATTTTTGATAATCAAGATACTCGGCAATGGATCAACAGCCGGATACAAAGTGATAGTAGACGCCACGAATGCACTGGCAAAGTCAAAATCCAGGTCAAGCATTGGACAAAGGAAGTAGATAGCAATTGGAAAGTGCATAAGAATCAATGGGATTGCGGTCTGGAGGACCAAGGCATAGAAAAGTTGGACTTGGAGATTATTGGCTGAGTTGGAAACAAGGGATAGTTGACTGGAGAGCCGGAAATAACAGAATGCTCCGAAACCGAAGACACATGTCATGGAAGCGATCTGAATAGAGATCTGTTCATTTGATCGAACAATTATCATTTTTCAAAGATGTCATAGAAGAAAAGGTACTAGGAATTTTGTATGTGTTTTTGCGTCAGTAGCTAGGGGTGTTTGCGGATATTTGGCTTGTACTCACCACCATGAACCACATTTGACAGACACCAATCCACGCGGGGATATTGAAACTTTCTGTTCCGTTCACATTTTTATTGTAGAATTTTGCTCCTATATAGCTAATGTTCTCGATTCCTACTCCCACTTGTTCTCGTATCAAATTCCTGAAATTCACAATTATCTATCCCTAGGCCCCTAGCTAATTTTTCCAACCTTGTATAATCATCCATATCCAGGTTGGGCCAAAACCACACTCTAACCACTGTCGACCACCAGACACCAGTGACCACTGGAATGAAGAATAGAACGCCAAACTTCGATCCAGACGTGAATTTATTCCCGAATTCGTTGTCAATTGAGCCATAACGATATATAAAATGTGAAGCGAAAAGAGCCATTGAAGCGCCGAAAATAGCCGTGTAGACGAGAACAACCCAAGAGGATTGATCAGATGAAAGGAGGGAATCGGGATGGTTGACACGGAAAACGATGAATGCACAGCCGACGGAGTGAGCGATCTGAAGAAACAAAGAATAAATTATGAGAAATAAAAGGAGATGGGATATATCGTAGTGTTGAGACAGCTATTTTTTAGAAACCACGTAAGTCATAGTAAGTCATACCACCAGGTCATTGGAATAGGCACGGAACCATGGTTGAGCTGCCTGGTAAGGTTGAAAAATGGTTGAACGACAAGTTCATAGTTACACTATGAGGTCATGGATAAACTACGAAGTCGTGGCTAAAACACTAGATCATGGTTAAACCATCAAGTCATAAGTAAACCTATGGTTAAGCCGCCAGCTGAGCCATATTTGGTTGAACCATGCTAAAATCACGGTCACGGTAATTCCACAATTCCGGTTACCGAATAAACACATTCTTATATTAAAAAATACATTAAAACATATATGATACAGCAAAAAAGTCTAATCTTTCTATGCATGAAAATTACTATTCCACTCTGTGCATTTTTAAAAGTATAATTCTTTTCAGTGATTTGTGTAGATCACTGTATAACTTATTTGTATAATACAGTATGAAAAATACTCCCGACTATGTCCATCAACTCACAATCTCAGCCGGTAGATCAAAAGCTCCCCAGAACATCTCAAAACACGTTGTGTACAGCATCAACCACTTGTATTTTCCAGTTTGTTTTGGCGAGTGACGGAGAATAAGCCATACCAAAAATGAATTGAGAATAAATGAAATAATGGTACAGACGAGTTGATATGTGGACATTCTTTCAGGGGGAAAAAGCAAATCTTGAAAATAAGAAATGAAGTGAAATTGAAAAAGGAGGAGGAGGCAGACTGAAGAAGCATTAATCAGATGACAACGGAAAGTGATGATTACTTAGAATGCTTTGTTGACGTGAAAGCCTGCAATTAGCTAGTTGATCTACATAGTTCAGTCTGGTGTCCTTTCCCGAGAAATGATTCATATAGGAAAAAGTGATTTCTGAAGGGAAAGAGTATAGAATTGAGGAAGTAATTTATAATTTTGCAATTTGATGGAATCAAAAGGTTCAAATTTTTTGAATCAAAAGCTGTCTGTACAGCACGGAATCGATAGATGATTGTGGAACTGGAAAACTTTGAATAGTTATGATCAATCTGAAACAGTAAATTGGTTTTTTCGTTGCTCTCGTTTCATTATTAGAACCAGGAGTTTTAATAGATCTTGCTCTCAAATTTCTCAAGTTGCAAATCTGAGAATCAACTGAAATAATAACAAGTTCTCTTATTCTTATACTTAGATATGACGAGTTTTAGTAGACCAAGAGGATGTAAACAACTCCGGTTTTCCCACTGTACTTGCTGTCTCTTTCCCGATTTTCAAGAATCTGACCTTAAACTTGAGTTCCCATTGGTAAACCCATGTTTTGCTACAACACCACGCAGAGCTTTAGTTTGTATACTTCCGATTCAACATATTTCAGCAATCGTCACATCAAAAATCATAAATCTGAAACGGCAATTTTTATCTAATTATCAGTTATCAAGTTGATCTTCTTGGTTTCCTTCGAAAAAATTAATGATTGAGAGCAAGAAATTGATTCTTTGTTTTGAACTTGAGAGTGACGAGCACGGAATTCGAAGGTCTTCGAGCTAATCTCATTATATATCTTTTCAATAAAACCAGCCATTTTCTATCATTTTTGAGAAAGATGAAATAGAAACCAGCTTGTGAGGTCGAACTGAATCAACTACTGACCTAAAACTGACCTAATCAGGACACGTTTTGGCCCTATGCACACGGATGGACATCCGGGCATACCGACACACAGATGGACATCCGGACAGACCGAGACACAGATGGACATCCGGACATCCGGACAAACCGACACACAGATGGGCATCCGGATATCCGGACAAACCGACACACAGATGGGCATCCGGACATCCGGACAAACCGATACACATCTTGACATCCGGACATACCGACACACAGATGGACATCCGGCCAAACCGGCACATAGATGGACACCCGGACATCCGGACAAACCGACACACCGATGGACATCCGGACATCCGGACAAACCGACACACAGCAATTGGCGAAACAATATGATTGATTTCTTCTGGTTTAATTCATAGAGCTTTTATTTTGAATTATAACTTATTCAAGTTTTCGGACTTGAAAGTGATGTACAGGAGAATTTGAAAGTTTTTATTCTCATCAACCTAATAAAGTGAAATAAGTTTTTGAGTTCTTCCAGTAGTGACTGCTTCATTCAGCTCTGTTAAAAACTTCAAATCTGATTTGGACTCATCAAATAATTGACTAACTCTCCTGTTTGATACATGTTTGAAACAGACACTGAGGATTCAGAAAAGTATTCAATCGTGACCCGAAAGTAATAACGCAAACTATTGTTTACAGCTCTTCTGTTATTTTCACAAAAACCGTTATCAAATTCTTGTGACATTCATTTCTCTTCAGACATGTTATTTCCAAAATGACTGTGAAAAAATAACGATCCTCCCTCTATTTTTATTTTTCTTTTCATCAATGTGTTTCTGAAGATTAAAATCATCTCACTGCTAGAGTAATATTAAACGGGGACTCAGGAGGATCATTCTTTTTAACAGTCATTTCGGAAATAACATGTCTGAAAGAGAAATATATATCACAAAAACTTCAAACTGCATTTGGCAAGGTTCATCCGCTTGGTTTTTCATGGTTTTTTTTTTGGACTTGAAAATCATGTACTGGTAATCCGCAAGCGTATGAGGATCTAATGTGCAAAGAGTATGTAAATTAATTTGATACTTCTTCGAAACATTGTATTTTAACAATCAAATCAAGTGAAACCAGTTCTTCAATTTGAATATTTCCAAAGTTTTTTCAACAGTAACTGCTACCTCCAGCATTTTTTCACTTTGTGGAAATATCAAATCACCAGACTCATTATCCTGTTTCATACATGTATGAGATTGCTGCAAAATGAGATCGCTGCAAAGGTTTTAATGCTAGCTGATGGCACTCATACAATTATGCTCACAGAATTTCTTCCACTGTCTCTGCCATCACCTCCACATCTTCTTCCGATTTTTCACCATGTATCCATTTTTTAAGTCCTTGTTGAATTTATTGCACGGCGAAGGTAACCCTACTGATAAGAATTATGGGTGGATCAATATCTTTGCTAGTTTCTCTCAAGTGAAATTTCTGAAAGGGGAAATATCGTCAGTGTTTTACTTAGTAATTAGCACAATAAGACTAATTACTTATGCCGTGTCCAAAGTAAAAAATAAATACAAAAAAAGACAAAAATAAGTGTCCAAAATAGTGCAAAATTTGCGTCTTTTTTGCGTGTATTTTTCACTGAGAAACCTTCGGCAAAAAAGTTCATATCAAAATAAGAGAAATTTGAACTACGTGGTCTAGAAATTACCACTGAAAATCATTCTTATAATAAAAGAACGACGTGAGGGATGTGTGTAAATATATTTATTTACAAGACAGCTTGCCGCGCCTTCGGCGCTGCAGCAGTCTTGTTTTGTTCGCCGCTTCGCGGCTCACTTTCGAAAAATGATGTTCGCGGCTTCGCCGCTCACTATTAAGGAAAAGGTCACGGTATTTTTTTTTAATCCGTGAATCTTTTGTTGCCGAGACTGACAAACAAATAAACAAATAAAAAAATAAATATATTTACACACATCCCTCACGTCGTTCTTTTATCATTCTTATAATAAAAGAACGACGTGAGGGATGTGTGTAAATATATTTATTTATTTTTTTGTTTGTTTGTTTATTTTAGGGTTGTTGTTGGCGACCAAAACCAATAAATTGGCGCCAATGCTTTTTCACGTTTCGGTTTGAAAAACCAACATTTTCTAAATTGGTTTTTGTCGACCAATCTAAGATTTCAAATTGGTCCCGCACGCCAAAAATTTTGTTAGAGCTATATTTTTGCTTCTGAAGAATAAAACAAAACAAATGACTATTGGTTGGCGATTGGCTCTAAAAACAAAATTATACCAAAAAATATAGTTTACCTTGCCCCTGAACAGTAACTTTCGTTCGATATGTTCAAAAGTAACACAGTTTCATTATTTATTGCTTAAATTTGTTTTGAAAGTTTTATTCCTGAAAAAAAGCCAATTAAAACTTTTGATTGGTCGACAAAACCAATTTCTAAATTGGCGTTGGTCGCCAAGACCAATTTGGAAATTGGCGTAGGCCGCCAAAGCCAATTTAAATATTGGCGTTGGCAGCCGTGAAAAACCTTTTTTAACAACCCTAGTTTATTTGTTTGTCAGTCTCGGCATCAGCAGATTCACGAGTTAAAAAAATACCGTGACCTTTTCCTGAATAGTGAGCGGCGAAGCCGCGAACATCATTTGTAAAAAGTGAGCCGCGGAGCGGCGAACAAAACAAGACTGAAGCGCCGAAGGCGCGGCGGTCTTGTTATAAGAATGATTTATTTATTTGTTTATTTGTTTGTCAGTCTCGGCATTAAAAGATTCACGGATTTAAAAAATACCGTGACCTTTTCCTGAATAGTGAGCGGCGAAGCCGCAAACATCATTTTTCAAAAAAGTGAGCCGCGAAGCGGCTTACAAAACGAGACTGCTGCAGCGCCGAAGGCGCGGCAAGCTGTCTTGTGAATGCAAAAAAGACGCAAATTTTGCACTACTTTGGACACTTATTTTTGTCTTTTTTTGTATTTATTTTTTACTTTGGACACCACATTAACAATTAGTTGAAACATTATGTTTTGTCAAAAACCTCACAAGTCAATTGGAAGTGTCAAATCATTCGAGCTCATTTTTCGGCTTCTTTCATATCTGACACATTGAAAATCGTACCAACATGAATACATTTTTTATGACTGAGTTTTGAAACTGCTCCTATCTATACACTTGAAAACTTTGAAATAATTCATTGCTCTCAACTAGCGATAATATTAACAAAATCTTTTACCAATTCCTTCTCAAATAACATGTCTGAAAGTGGAATCATCATTTCACGAATTCAGAGCTATAAGATAAGCGGCCTTAACTCATTCATTTTTCTATCATTTTGAGTTTGGAGGCGAGAAAGAAAACTTTCATTTTTTTCGCAACGAACGTAGCAAGAAATTTTCCCGAAGAGGAAACATCGTTAGATTATCAAATTATCGGATGAATCATCCTTTGTGTCATTCACTCGAAACAGTTTTCTCTGTAATTTTTTTTAATGATAAAGCATTTTTCTAATTTGACATTTATTCAAAAAAAATTAATTGAACACAATAATAGATTTAGGAGTTCTTCCAGCAGTCACTGCTTCCTTCATCTCTCTCATAAACTCCACAACTGCTTCATCATACTTTGCCACCAAGTTTCCATCAGTGAAATCGCTGATCTGATCCATCACATCTCCACCAGCTCCCTCCACACTCTTCCTGCCCATCTGCTCGATTTGTGAGCAACTTGCCATGATGGTTTTACCCATTTCATTTTGATTGAATTCATCTTTCACTGCAGATGGAACAGATCCATCGAGGATTTTCTTAGGGAGATCTGGCTCAGCAGTGACTGGACGGCCAAGACCAATTCCTTGAGTGGTATCTCGTTTGATAGCATCAACCATAGCACCAACAGTACGGAATCCTCCAGTTAGATAGACAACAGTGTTTTTGAAGACAGGGCGAATCTGGAAATTTTTCATGTTTCAAGTACAGCATTTGTGATTATGTAATATTTTCAAAACGGTTGTATATCTGTATTTTTTTAATCTAGAAATAGTTACAGTTTCAATAACATTGTTAATAAGGTTTCACAGTAATTCTGAGATTCGTATGGACCATACGGTATGGTATACCTCACTAGAACCGGACGCATTATAACTGTCCCGTATTAGTACTGGCCGTTTTAGAACCGGGCATTTTCGAAGCATCTGATAACTCGAAAACTCAAGGAAATGTATAAGACCACATTGCCATATTCTGTAATAACCAGCCCCAAGTCGCAACTGGGAGCTTGAATATAGCCCGGTTCTTCTTCAGAAAATTCTAATACGGGTCAGTTCTATTGCGACCAGTGCTAGTGCAGGGTTGCACCCCATGACTGTGACACTCGGAAAATTCAACAGAACACTTTGCGCCCGGTTGACGATGCCAGCTGCTGGCCTAACTTTTTCAACGTGGCATCAGCAATGGAGCGCGAAGTGTTCTGTTGAATTTTTCGAATGACAAAACCTAGAACTGTTAAATATATCAATTAGTTATTTTGCAAGTTTATGTTATAAATTACATGAAACAGAGGAAATTTCTCTTTTCAAGGCTTCTCGAATCAATAATTTTCAGAGAATTTCTGGGGACATATGAAAAATTTTTTTACTGTTTTCCCGCATTGGTAATTTGTGAACGATAATGCAAAACAATCCGATGTCATTTAGTGAAAATAATTACCTGCTCCGCAAACTCCGCGAAGAACGCTTCCCTCTTCTTCGTCGATTCTCTCTCATGATTAAACAAAAACTTTTCGGCAGTTCCTCCAGACAACTCCACAAAATCAAATCCTCTCTTCTCATATGCTCTACACAATTCCTTTGCATCTTCCAGTGTAGTTCCTTCCGATTGGAACTCCACTGAATTCGTTTTCAATCCAATCAGAAAATCTTTCGATGAAATCTCTCTTCTAATTTCATCGTAAATCTCCAGAATCAATCTGTTCCGATTCTCGAGGGATCCTCCATATCTATCAATTCGTTTGTTTGTTGTAAGAGAGGTGAATTGAGAAAGAAGGTATCCATGGGCTCCATGAAGTTCCACTCCATCGAATCCACATTCATATGAGAACTTTGCAGCATACACAAACCTATCAATCACTTCTGTTTTCACTTGTTCCAAAGTCAATCCGATAGGTTTTCCATATTGGTTATCCGGAGTTTTCAGTTGAACATCAGAAGCACTCCATGGATGTGGATTCACATAAATTGGAGTTTGTCTTCCTGCATGGGAGAGTTGAACAATAGCCAAAGAGCCGTCTTGTTTCATCTTCTGAGCCCATTGAGTGTAGAGGGAACGTCTTTCAGGAGAGTCACCTTCTTGGAATATGATAACGTTTCCAATGGCTTCGAGATTGGTCTGAAAGTAGAAAGTTTGTTGATGTTGCGACTATAAAACAATAATGCTATTTTGGATTCGTAGTCATACTTCATGAAGTGTCCGAAACGGGATTTTTTTTGAAATTTTAATAGACTTTTCTACATAATGAAAGTTATATCATAGGTAGTGTTTGTTCAAAACAGAATATCTCAGTGGTCTTTGAAGATATCAAGAAATTATCAACAAAAACATGTTCACCATCTCATTTTGAGTATTTGAGCAATTGAAAACTTTTTGACAATTATAAAGGCAACCGGTATATACTGCTCTGAACATATTCCATGTTTCGGACTTCTCCCATTATTATCTGTTTCAGGTAAATCATATCTCGAAACCAATTACTCTAGAAAAGTTACACAATAATTAAAAAACACATAACTTACCGGATCCACTAGCACATTAGCAGTCAAAGTCATTCCAAACTGTCCATGACCCCATTTATCATAGATATTCAGAATATGTTCCGTCGGGAGTCCATGCTTTTTCGGATTTTCAGGAGAATAAGTAGACAATCTCTCCGTCATTGCTGCTTTCAGAAATCTATTCTGAGCAGTTCTTCCATTCGGAAACTTGAGCTCTTCTCCCAAAATTTCAGTTGGGACGATTTCAGCATTCGGGAATCTTCTCAGAGACATAATCAGGAATAAAAAGCAGAAAACTTTTCAATTTGAAAATCATTTAAATGTCATTTTATACGAGGTCAAAATGATGACAATTTTCGTTTACCTACCCTGTCTACACTGTGTACTTTGTAGGAAGAGAAACACTCTCTTCATTGTTATCGTTGAGGAAATAGTCTCTCGAAAAATGATGTGGGTAAACTATAGACGGAAAACAACAAAAGTTCAATTAGGTGTCCTATGAAGGGAAGTAGGAGTACAAGAAAATTTGGAAAAATGAATAGAATAACAGGAAAACATTGGTACATCAAAAGTACAACTTCTTCTTGTCATTTCACAAAACAACAAGAAATTTGCGGAGCAAGAGAGAACAGATATGGATAATTTGGGTTGTTATCATGCAGCTGATTGCTTAAACTGTTGGGTGGCTTCCAATACATTTCCGAAGTTCATGTATATGATTTCTATCAGTTTTGGCTTATTTACTACTTCAATCAAATGCTCATGAAACACATTTATCTGTCCTGTCTACACGTTTTGAATGGACTAACTTATCGTGATATATCATTCTTTGTTTAGAAAATTTGGGCCTTATTTTACTGTTTCCATGTGTCCATTAATTTTTTTTTTCAAAATTAGGTTACTGGTAAACTAATTTCGAAATCGATGGCTATATGCTTTTTTCAGAATGAAGTCGGGATAATCGAAAATTTATGGATCGGTTCACCAACATTTTGTAATAGTGAAAAATCGGTATGTGTTCAACTGTACCAGCATTGAAGTCTCTGCTAGTGTTGGTAACCTTTATCCAAAGTTTCTCAACGACAGTGTGAAACACAAATAAATTATTTTGATTTATTTCATCATCACCAACATTTTTGGATCCTTCACCAAACTTTTTTTTCAAAACGTGAGCCTTCCCTCTCTTTGCATCTTCCCGTACATTTCCATAGTTCTTCCACTGAAAACATACAACAGCAACTACTTCGCCAATTATTCTGGGCATCTCTGGACCTTTGATCAAACGATCATGAAACATTCATTTTTGTCTTGTTCACAACACTTTGATTCTAATCAGTGATCATTGTTAGTTTAAAGCATTTTACTGTTTCTATTTGCTCATTTTTTGAAACTTAAAATGAAAGGGTTCAATTATGATATGTTCATCATGTTTCCCAACATAGTATTTAAGAAAGTCCTGGAAGTACTGTTCAGTTAACTACCATTTTGTAATATTTGATTGTTATTACAGATGAGTTTCTCTTTAATAAAACACAATCGGATATTATGTGAATTGTAGGAGAAGCAGGACTTTTAGAAACTTTTCAAAATAGTATTTTTTTTCTAGCAGAATAAGCTCAAAATCCACTGTTCCATTCATTCTATTTCTTCAGTTTTAGTTTTCTGTTGCTGCTTGATTCGACATTTTTTTAAATGAGTTCACTTTGCAGTTTTCAAGAGCGGAAGCATTCGTATAATTTATTCAACTATTGCTGCTTAACTTGATCTTGTCATTGGTGAATTCACTTTCTAATTTCCTGACTGCGAGCGGAAGTGTTCGTAAAATTCATTCAAAGTTATTTAAAATCCTTCTGAAACACAAATTAATTAAAATTATTTCGATTCAATTCATCACCACCAACATCTTCGGAGCCTTTCCAGACAATGCATCCTTCTGCATCTTTCCATACATTTCCATAGTCTTCCCATTGAAAACTTCCACTACTCTCTCATCACTATAATCACTGATTTGATCCATTACACTGCAAAAAACCATTTTACAGACTCGTATCCAATGTATTTCAAACTCACTTTCCACCAGCTTTTCTCACACTATTCCTTCCCATCTGCTCTAGCTGGGATCCACTTGCCAACATTTGTTTGATTAGGTCATTAGGGTTGAAGGCGTCCTGGACAGCAGAAAGGACGGATCCATTCAGAATCTTTTTCGGGAGATCTGGCTCAGCGGTGGCTGGACGTCCTAGACCAATTCCTTGAGTGGTGTTTCTCAGAACTGCGTCTACCATGGCACCAACTGTACGGAATCCTCCAGTTAGGTAGACAACAGTGTTTTTGAAGACAGGACGGATCTGGAAATTGTTTATGTTACGATAACTTGTTATCAAAGTTTGCAGTTGAATGGAAAGCAATGATCGAGAGAGATTTTTTCACCAATTGCTGTTTCGATAGCAGAACATACAGGCTCATCAGTGCACTGTGTCAATAGATTGATGAAAATCGTTTTGTTCTCTATTTCACTGGTTGCATTTCTACAGTACTATTAATTTGAAGAAAAAAAAAATTTTTTTCTAGAAAAATTTTGAAATAATGTGCATCGAAGCGCACTTTCTGATTTTTTTCAGAAGAATAAAGCTTTGTGACCTCGCGCGCGGAATCTCTGTAAAAATATGAAATGTGTTTCAGCTCCCATGCTGCAATCACTGACATTAGTCAAAACGGAAATCTACAAAGTTCACTATTTCACCTAGAAATTAAAGTTTTTTAATTGTTCCAATGATAATAGTTTAATCGACTCATTTAATTTTTTATTGCAGTTTTCTCAACCCGGTCAAAATGACCCAATGTTTCTGACCACTTACAGTTTCAGCAAACTCCACAAAAAGAGCCTCTCGAATCTTCGTCGACTCCCTCTCATGCTCAAATTTGAACTTCTCGGCGGTTCCTCCAGTCAACTCCACAAAATCAAACTTCCTCTTCTCATAAGCTTCACAAAACGCCTTCGCGTCTTCCACAGTCGTTTCTTTCTCTTGGAATTCCTTGGAATTCGACTTAATTCCCACCAAGAATCCACTGGATCCCGGGATTTCCTACCGAATCTTGTCATAAATTTCAATGATCACTCGATTCCGATTCTTCAAAGACCCTCCGTAGCGATCCGTTCGATTATTGGTTGTCGGAGAAATGAATTGAGTGAGAAGATATCCATGAGCAGCGTGGATTAGAATTCCCTCGTCACATTTTTACCACATTCATAAGCAAACTTTGCAGCATAAACGAATCGATCAACAACTTCCGATTTGACTTGTTCAGTGGTCAGAGCAACAGGTTTTACGCACATGATTCCAGGTGGATCGGTTTTCAGTTCAATGTCAGATACTCCGAATGGAGTACGGTTCGCCCAGACAGAAGACTGTCTTCCTCCATGGGATAGTTGGATGATGGCAAGAGCACCATCCTGTTTCATCTTCTGAGCCCATTGAGTGAAGAGAGCTCTTCGTTCAGAAGAGTCGCCCTCCTTGAAGATGATTGCATTGCTGATGGCTTCGAGATTGGTCTGAAAAATGAGGAAACGGTTTCGAGATTATTGTTTCTGTACAGTTTGAGAATTTTTTTCCGATTATTGAATCGATGAACTTTTCATGTTTTAATTCTGAGACGAACGCATTCATAAACACCTAAACACAGTGCTTACGTCAACAAAAAATCAGATCACAATATCAAAGTTACCGAAAAAAAAAATCATCAACCGAAAAATATTAGAAATCGGACACAGAACTTTTCAACGATTGAAACGAATCAATAACTTTGACTAACTGAAACTGTAGATAAAGTCAAAAACTGTTCCAGTACAATTATTCCCAGTTTCTTTGTTACAAAAGTTGAATCTCAATTTTTTCACTGTTCCGGTGAACTTGTATTTTTGGAAAAGAAATTATGAAGCAATCATGATTTATCAATTCGCCATTAAATAAACTAACCGGATCAACAGCGACATTCCCTGTCAGAATCATTCCAAACTGTCCATGACCCCATTTGTCATAGATATTCAGAACCTACTCCGTCGGGAGTCCATGCTTCTTCGGATTCTCAGGAGAATAAGTAGAGAATCTCTCAGTCATCGCTGCTTTCAGAAATCGATTCGGAGCAACTCTTCCATTAGGGAACTTGAGTTACTCTCCAAGAACCTTGGAGGAGACGTTTACAGCATTCGGGAATCATTTTAAAGCCATAGTAATTCTTCTTGAAAGAATGACGGAAACCATGAAAACCTATCTGTATTTATACAAAGTTTATATTTTGCTGACAATTAAATCCATCTTTTTGGTTCGGATACATCAAAGTCACTACAAGGCACAGAGTGTCAAGCCAGAGAAACACTCTCTCAATGTTTACTATGGCAGTCTGTACTCTCTCACATTATTTGTTAGTTGGGGGTGCGACCCTGATCATTTGTGTGCTCTATGCTCGTGCTTTTTCTGACCTGAATTTGGAAATTACGGAATTAATTTAAGTCTAACTGGTTGTCCTCTGAAGTGGGAAGTGGAAGCGGGGGAAACAATTAATCTGGACAACTGTATTTCAAACAGTTCAGCTTGAAAAATTCAAGATATGCCTCCATCACATTGTCTAGATAGTTGGAATTATTTTTTTGTAGACTTCTTGAAGCTGTTGTCTATACATTTCCATTCTTCTTTTGAAAGAAATATATCTAAATCTACTTTTCTTGTCTTTTCAATAAATTGATCAGCTTCAGCTTTCCGTCCGTTATGAATACATTTTTCGACTGAGAGACACTGTGTTAAAACTTATGACATACTTTTCAAAAACATTGTGGAACACAAAATTATTGTGCTGAATTCAGCTTAATCCATCACCAGCAGCATCTTTGGAGCCCTCCAGACACAACATCTATCCAGACATTTCCATGGTTCTTCCATTGAAAAGGATCACCACCGCCACTAGTAGTAGTTTTAGTGATTATGGAACTCGAATCAAACACTCATGAAACATGCATTTTTTGCATTGTCTTTTACACAATTTTCCTAGATCCTTTGTTCTAGAAGTCAAGATTTCTGGAACTGATTACATTTGCCCATTTCTCCATTCTAAAATATAGTTTCTGATTTCAATATTGACGCAATTAGCCATAATTTTTCTTCACCAGTTAAAGGCTAATCCTGATATTGAATCGGCGAAACTGGAAAAAATTAACACGGACCTGTAATTACAACTGAAAACCAAAATAAACACACTGTTGTAAAAGTACAGACAGAATTTTGTAATATTAATTTGCAGGTATCAGCCTAATAATAAAAATAATGGACTAACTTTCTTCCGGGGTTCATGAAGCAGGTTTTATTTTTCAGACTGCACAGGTAAAGCGCTGGGTACGCATATAGTTTACCCATGAGGCACATAAAATATCCATGCGCACAATTAGTACTGATTTTCTACGACACATATAGCGTCCATGGAAATTTCAGGCATATACGATTCATAAATGGGGCATATAAATATGCTTGTTGTGGTAACGCATGGGTAACTCAGATGCATCTTATATGCCCCCATGTCCCATATGCCCCATGTGTCACGCATATAGCGTACCCCGCGCTTTACCTATGTGATCTAATAGTCCACTGGTAATCTATTAGTTTCTAGATTCATAGTCTCAGTTTTGCAGAATCTTTTATCTAAATTTCTAGTTAGCGAATTGTAAAAACAATTAAAGTCTCAGAAGTATTGAATACGATTTCAAATAAAACTTCAAACATTCATGAAACATTGTTTTGAAGTTGAACTGTACTGTTTCGATTTCCTCATTTGAGTTTCTTTTTTTATCGATTTAGTGACTTTTCTAAAACAACTGTAATTCTCACACACTTTTGTGGAATTGGATCTAAAAGAATGAACAGAAAAATCAACAATTTCTATGATAGTTTCATGAGTTTCCTATTTCAAAGCTACATTAACTCATTCATTTTTTTTCGAGTTGTTCAGTACACTTGGATTTTACGTTATCACTAAAAATAATTTTTCAGAAACACAACTTGGCGTTTTTTGCAAAAGGTAGCGAAAAAAAGAAAAAATGAAGAATATCAGAAATTAGATAAAAATCTTTCTGTTTCGATTTTTTTACTTATCTGTTCATGATTCTTGATTCTGTTCTGTTTGTCAATATTACTGATCACAGTGACATATTTGTCTTGGTTTCAGAGTTACCCTTTTTCAAAACTGTATTATTCCATTTATCTTTATCAAGTTTCCAATGCTCGATTTTTGCAGCCGATTTCAAAACCAAATGTGTTCAAAAATCGAATTCAATATCTTTTTATGGCTACGGCTCTCCGCTCCCGTGAAAGCTATCGTACCCATGAATGTTTATGGTATCGCGACACCATAATACAACAGGTCATTTGTTGAAAACTGGTGTCTTATCAAAGTTGACAGTTCGAATTGAAATTCTTTTCCTGTTTCATTGTCTTTTTTTCTCTTTTAGCCGTTTCAAATCTCGTTGCAGTCATTTTTTCGATTACACTGATGGAAATACCTCCTCGTGATCAGTTCGGCAACACCAGGAAAATGGAAACTGGAAAATTGAAAAAAAAAATAAATTTCATTGTTTCAAACACATTTCTTGTTTCTGATTCTAACGCTGCTACTGTTTCCGGATCTTTCTCATTGGAATCATCAACAGGGAAATATGAACTCAAGAAAAAGTTTTATTTATTGCCATAATTTCCAAGAAATAATACAAAAAAAAACATCATTTAAGCCTTCACTTCAACGGCTTTCGGGGCCTGCTTCCCTCCAAACATCATCGCCAGTCTCTCTCCAAATGCAGCTACCACTTTCTCATCACTGAAGTCACTGATTTGATCCATCACGCTGCAAAAAATGTATGAGTTCGGCAACTGAATAAAACAAGAAAAACTCACTTTCCTCCAGCCTTCTCCAAACTATTTCGGCTCATTTCCTCAATTTGTGTTCCACTTCCCATGATTTGATGAATGATGTTATTGGGGTTGAAGGCGTCTTTGACAGCCGAGAGGACGGATCCATTGAGAATTTTCTTCGGGAGATCAGGTTCAGCAGTGGATGGACGTCCGAGACCAATTCCTTGAGTGGTGTTCTTCTGAACAGCATCGACCATGGCGCCAACTGTACGGAATCCTCCAGTTAGGTAGACAACGGTGTTATTGAAGACAGGACGGATCTGGAAAAATTTTATGTTTCAAAAACGTATTAGTAAAGTTTGTAGTTGAAGAGAAAACAGTGAGCGAGAGGTTACATGTCTAAACTATAGTTGTGAAATGCCCTCTCTCTGGGCCAATGCGGGCCGGCTAATAACTCGCTACAAAATTAACTTTGTGTGCTGGAAAACAGCTCAAATTGTAAAATTACAAGTTAATAATTACAAGTTGATTACAAGTTAATTTTTAAAAAGTTAGTTCAAATTGTAGGTGAGTTCTATAACCTCGAAAAAGTTTGATCTCGCCAAAAAGTCCTAGAAGCTAACTAGATTAGCCGGGTTGTCCGGGCCGGCTTGTCTCGGCCCGGCGCAACTAGCTCCCTTCTATGATTTTCTACCGAGCCCGATTTTTCCAACAACTATGGTTTAAACCAGTTGATGTTTCGATAACTAATTATAAAGGTTGATACTGTCTCAATAGATTGATGAAACTTGGTACCGTCCCATATTTTGAGAGTTCGCAGAGTGTCCTCTTTTTTAAAGAAATTTTTTTTAATGTTTCAAATATAACATTTCGTTTCTTCAGTTCGTTCGAAACAATTTAATCATTGAATAACTCACCGCATCAGCGAACTCCACAAAGAATGCCTCTCGAACCTTCGTCGACTCCCTCTCATGCTCAAATTTGAACTTCTCGGCGGTTCCTCCAGTCAACTCTACGAAATCGAACTTCTTCTTTTCATACGCTTCACAGAAGACCTTTGCATCCTCAACAGATGTTCCTTCATCCTGCCACTCTTTTGAATTGGTTTTAATCCCCACCAAAAATCCACTGGACTCCGGAATTTCTTTCTTGATTTCATCGTAGATTTCCATGATCAAACGATTCCGATTCTCCAGAGATCCTCCATATTTATCACTTCTTTTGTTGGTGGTTGGAGAAGTGAATTGAGTGAGAAGGTATCCGAATGCTCCATGAAGTTGGATTCCATCGAATCCACATTCATAAGCATACTTTGCAGCATACACAAATCTATCGATGACCTCCGTTTGGACTTGTTCAGTGGTCAATGCAATTGGTTTTCCGTATCTGGATCCAGGTGGATCAGTTTTCAATTCGATGTCGGATGCTCCCCATGGAGTTGGATTCACCTTCACAGAAGTTTGTCTTCCAGCATGAGAGATTTGCATTATGGCCAGAGCACCGTCTTGTTTCATCTTCTGAGCCCATTGAGTGTAGAGAGATCGACGTTCAGAAGAGTCACCTTCCTTGAAGATGATCGCGTTTCCAGCATCTTCGAGATTGGTCTGGAAATTCAGTGGTGGAAAGTGGATTAGTTTACAGCGGTTTTATGGAAAAAATATCTTGAAGGTGAAACCGAAAATTATTAACGAAGTAGCAGATTCTTTAAGCTGATAGAGGACTTACTAACCAAGTGAAACAGTAGATGTGTGGAGTTCAAAACGTCTAGTTTTCTATGTTGAAATCTATAACACCAAGTACTTCAGATTCAGAGCAGTATAACTCGATTGATTTATGAAATTTCAAAAAGCGGTCAACTAGAGAACTTTTTTTCATTTCTATCAATTGAAAATTTGTTGATAACTCTTCAGCCCGCTGTAATAAACTGCTTTGTGCTGAGAGCCTCTATTATAGGTATGAAAATTGGTGGAAACTACTCGTTTCTCAGTACTGATCACTGAAAAAAATGAAAAGATCAATTAGATATGGGGGAACTAATTTTGATTAATAATTTGTAGAGAGATTGAAACAGTATGAATTTAGGGCTAGAAGTGAAAATGAGAAAAGTTGACACATTAAACTTTGAATTTTTTTCAAAAACTGTTTCGAAAAACTGATATTTGTAACGAAAAAAAAACGAAAATACTTTAAAAATTTTTGAATTTCAATTAAAAAAAACTAACCGGATCAACGAGTACATTTCCAGTGATAATCATCCCGAACTGTCCATTTCCCCACTTATCGTAGACATTCAGAATCTTTTCAGTTGGAAGACCATGCTTCTTCGGATCTTCTGGAGAATAAGTAGACAGTCTCTCAGACATGGAAGCCTTCATGAATCTATTCGGAGCAACTCTTCCATTAGGAAACTTCAGTTGCTCTCCAAGAATCTTGGAGGAGACGTTGAGAGCATTTGGGAATCTTTTTAAAGCCATAGTAATTCTTTGAAAGAATGATGGAAATCATCAGAATGTATGGGTATTTATACAAAGGTTCAATTTTTGCTGACAATTATATCCCCCCCCCCCCTTCTTTTTCACTCGGATAGATCAAAGTCACTACAAATCACAAAGTGTCGTAGGAGAGAGAAGAGAGAAAGACTCTCTCAATGTTTGTCATGGCGAGGAGTACTTTCTCACTTTTGTGACTTGGGCAAGGTGACCCTGATCATTTTTGTGCTTATTCTTTCTTTACTTCTAGAAGGTTCCTGAAGAAAATGTGTCAGTAAAAATAGAGAAACTATATACAATAAAAATAGCGACTTGAGGAATATCGGTATGTTTGAAATGGCACAATTGAAACAGCTATTTTAATTATTGAAAAACAAAGAATCGTAATAAAATGCAACTTCGAAGATTTCGTTTTCAATTATTCATCAGAAGAGTGTTTACCCCTGTCATTATCATTCGAGTTAGTAACAACGAAACTATACACAGTTCGTGAAACCTCAATTGTTTTTTTATACAAAAACAAACACAGTTTCACAACATCATCATAATTTTTCTATTTTGACGCGTTTATTGATTGTTCTGAAAAGATATCGAGAAAATGTACATGGGTAATGGTGGAAGAAATGTGAATAACCAATGCAAATAAATTATTTCTGTTTCAACTGGTTCATACATTACAGACGAGTAGTGTTATTGCTTCTAGAATTGTGTACATGACTTTTTTTTAAATTTTGTTTGATAATACTTCTTCCGTCTATTGCTACACAAATTAGAAATGAAAGTATACCCAGATCATGGAACTGCAATAATATGTCAGTTGGAAGAAAAAAAAACACTTAGCAGTTTCACAATATCATAATAACTTTTGTATTTTCATGTACCTCACTGGTCAAATACTTTCTGATGCGGTTTAAAAAAGTCTTTGTTCCAAATTTCAGCTGGTTGCTATTTCAAAAAATCTGTTTTGGTGATCCGAAGAAATTAACAAACATTGTTCATTCAGATTCAGTACAATTACACGTCATGCATGAAACAGCAGAGCTCATGAAAGGTTGAATGAAATAAATCGAACACAGTTTCATGTCATTGTGATAGTTTCTGTATGAATTCTTATTTTTAAAATGCATATTATTCTTATTTTTATGGGTGATACAGAAGCATAAACATGCAAGGAGCGTCAAATATTCCTACAGCAAGTGGCAGATTCCAAATTTGCTTCTTACCAGTCGCATATTCGTTTTCGTTACAACTTCTTGACGTCATAAGAATCTCATGATGAGATGGATTTTTCAATCATGAATCTATTCAGAAAACGGAAGGATTCGTCTGTTTCATTTACATCGCATCTGACAATGATATATACTTGTGCGTTCTTGAGATTTGTTTCAGATTTTTTATCAAAGTGATAATATTCGAGTTGAGATTCTAAAATTGCTCAAAGTAAAGAAGGAGGGTATTCCCGGCTTTCATAACTTCAAAGAATTGTTATGTTTCACAACGTTCAGTACCAACCGATTGCCAAAGATTAGGAGTTTCAAAGTGTAATTTCTTTCAAGCTTTTTTACAAGTTTCGTGTTACACGAAACCTTCATACTGTGTTTCTTCATTCTCTGGCAATCGTCGTCGTTGTCGATACTGCTATATGTGTCAGGGAAAGTCAGAAGTAACTATAATATATTCGCCTAAATGGAAAACTATATACGTATCTCATCAGTAAATTATCATAACTCCACAATCACTTTTTTTTCCTGGCATTATCAAGAATCTGAAACAGAAAAGTTTTTAGCATTCTTTCAACACTTTATTAGTTTATCTGTTTCAAAAGCTTCAGATTCAACACAGGACACTTTGCGATAGTTGAAACTTCTCTCTGTGTCCCTAAATTTTTTATATTATGACGAGCAATCTATGGAATCAGTTTTCAACAAGATTCATCACTGTAAAGGGTTCCAAGGAGTTGATTAGAAAAGTGTCCAACAACGATGACCAGCTTATCATTTTGATGATGTTTTGCAGTTTCCTATATGTTTTATAGGGAACAAGAATCTATTTTTTACTTTGAGGTCAAATAACAGAGATTAATGTTTTACAGTTCAAGTGGAACCATTCTTTCACTTCACTTGCCTACAGTTTTCCCCGTTTCTCCTCATTATCATAATTATTCAATATTGAATTCTTCCGATGATTAATTCTTCAAATATGGAGAGCAAACTTTTTCAAAGAAACGTTTTCAAATCTTTGAAGCAAGCACGTGCGAATATCATTTTTTTTAATTGTGTTTCTCGAAGTTTTCTTCTTCTGAACTTTTTTTTTATCATTTGATCACTTGATTTTTATGGATATCAAACATAACAATAATGCTCTTTCACGCCTTCCTGGATCTTGCTGCTCGTCCTAGATCCATTTTTAGAATTCTCCCATCTTTCTTTGACATGTGGAGCAATTTGGTACTTTTTCCCAAATTACACAACGTTTTTCTAGCAGTTCATCAGTCGTTTGAACGGGATATAACTGAATATATGTTGTTTGTTACTGTTGCACACAATGATTATGAGCAACTGGATTAACTTGCTCTTCACTTTGGGTTGGGGTAATTTCTACATTTATCAATCCGGAGCGAAGGCAGATTGCTCATTTTTTAACTAAACGTTTACTGTCAATACATTCAGCCGAGTACTCATATATAGTTTTTTTTCAAAATGTCAGCTTCCCAACCTTCCATTATAATATCTCGAAGTTAAAAAAAATCACTTCATGAACAATTTGTAACTGTAACTTTTTTCCAAAAAACTGTGTGTTCAATTTTTCTGTTCCAATTGCCTCACAATTGTCACTGGCTATTATTTTTGCGTTCAAAAGGAGATTTCAATATTTGTGAAAGCTGTGAAAAATCTAAATAGAAAGTTGTAACGAGATCCAAGCTGTTGATTTAAAAAAGTGGCCAGCGACTACCTCATATTTTGACAAACTTCTACCGTTTCACACAATTGTTATAGAGTACAAAGTCAGGTATTTTCACTGCGGAAAAGGAGTTTGTTGTTATTTCAATCTATTCGAGAAAAAAAATAAAAGTTTGCTCTTTTTTTGTTTTTTTTGTTTTTTTTTTATATATTCTACTGCACAGATTATTCATCTAGAGTGATATAGCACATACAGAACAGAGAACTTTTTCAAAACTTAAAATTTTCTAAAGTTACACAGTTTTTGACAAGCGGTAACCATAGTGTGTTTTCCAATTTTTTTCACGGGCCAAGATATTTTGGCTCTATCCTAGTTTAGTGGTCCCATGGGAGTTGAGTGGTCCCATAGGAATTGAGTGGTCCCATAGGAGTTTAGTGGTCCCATAGGAGTTTAGTGGTCCCATGAAAGTTTAATGGTCCCATGAGAGTTTAGTGGTCCCAAGAGTTCAGTGGTCCCATGAGTGTTGGAAGTTAACTTTTTTATTGAAAGGCGCGCGTGATGTTTATGTATGTGAACATGACCTTTGTTCGCAAAAAAACATACAATGTTTGATTCATTTGTATTATTTTTTTTATCAATTCTTCTATGTTACTATCGATAATTTCCAGAGAGATTGGGTGGTACGGGGAAATCTGAGGTAAATTAAACATTTATAAAATTTTTTCCGCGTCCTCCACGTTCTCCTCGAGCTCCAATTGCTTCGCGTCTTCCACGTCTCCCTCGTGCTTCAGAAGTTTTTTCTTGGTCCTTGTATTTGAGATCACGGGGGCCGGTATCTCATTAACTTTGAGATGTACTAAAATGTATGTTCGAGTGGTCAGAGCGATTGCTTCCCGGAGCCTGATCAA